>JAFVLL020027535.1:152500-179224 GCA_021397915.2 Tor tambroides
TATATATATAAAATGTAATATTAATATACATTTATGAAATTTAAATTACATTATATATTATTATTAAAATATTTATTAATTATTTCCAATATTTAATATTTATATCAGATATATAAAATCAGATTTTTTTTTTGTAAGAAACTTTTTTCAGTTTGAATTGTGAAGTTTCATCATTCTGGATATGACAAATATGTAACATCATACAATACAGTTTTTCCAAACACTGTATAATGTAAGAATCATAAAATGCCTGTCACTTATGTTCACTCGTGCACCTTGTGGTTTACGCAAGACATCAAAACTGTATGTGAAGATACTGGCATAATTTCCATCAGTTTTCCCATCTACACTGACACTCTCATTGCGGTGTCATTAGTATAGCAAAAAATGTAGATATTCACTTTAATGTATATGTGTGCAAATGGACAATACATCCTTCAGCACACCTGTATGTATATTTTGCTCTGTTATTTCTAAGAGGTCCATTTTCAAATCTACACTTTGTGTAAAAAAGTGGTTCATCTATGTGAACCAGATTTGTAGCAAAAGTCTGGTTTGGACAAAGTAAAGACACATGACCCTTGATTACATGTAATAGTGACAAGCATGGCATAGATTACATACCTTCTCTATGAGTTCGTAGCATTCCTCCAGTTTCTGTGCTCTGTCCTTTAGCACAGTGCTGACACGATTGTACTCCTTCAGCCATTCCTGATACGCCCCCTCCTCGAGGTCCACATACGCGAAACAAAGTGTTCGCAGCCCTGCACATGCAAGCAAATACAAACCAAAGTTAATCCAAAGAGAAGATAAAATGTTAAACCCTGAAACAATGACATACTGAGAAACACTTCACCTTCTGTGGCAAACTGCTCCAGATGGGCCACGGTCAGATCCTTATACTGTGACGCCTCATTCAGACGCTCAAAAATCACATTGTCCTGTAATGCATGCATGACATCACTACATTACAATGGCTTGTGTCATATAACCATAGTGAGTATAAAAAATTAATCAGCTGTCATCACAAGAAGGTTATATTTTAAAAAATCTGTTAAAACAGAAGTTATTTTAAATTGTAATATTTCACAACATTACTGTTTTACTGTATTTTTGATCTGACAGACACTTTTAAATAGTGGTTTACGTTCTGTTTTTATGCTAATTTTGTGGTTTATGTAACACGCACCGCTCCCTTGCAATAAAGTCGAAGCTTTCCCGTAGTTGTTCTGACAATCACTGACATCCGTTTGCGATTGCTGCAAAAAAGGCACAGACATTGAAACACAAGGTACTGGGTATGTGTGAAGTTGTGAGAGCTCACAGCTGGTTCCTACCTGGAAAATTCCAGTACATTAAGAAGCTCATATGTCTGCTCTTTTCCTCTCTTGAGAAACAAACACAAGAAATTTACATATTTACCATACAAAGAGTTTTGGTTCATTATTAATGGCAAGAATACACATACTAACCGCTTCTATGATGACTGAATGTGGGGTTCGTGCCGTAAAAACAAAGCCCAGACTTTTGGCTCCTTTAACCAGAGCTCCTTCATCTGAAAACACAAGATTATGGAAACATCAGTTAAAAGCCCCCAAGGCTAAAAAAAAAAATCCAGTAAAGCTGTTATATCACAAAATATTATTACAGTTTAAAATAACTGTTTTCTTTGTTAATACAATTTAAAATGTAATTTATTCCTGTTACGACAAAGCTGAATTTTCAGCATCATTACTCCAGTCTTCAGTGTCACATGATCCTTCAGAAATTTCATTTTAATCATTTTAATACATGGAATTGCAGCTCAAGAAACATTTCTTATTCTTACCAGTATTGAAAGTTGTGTTGTGTGATATTTTTGTGGAAACTGTGATACATTTTTTTCTAGGATACTTTGATGAATAGAAAGTTCAAAAGAACAGCATTTATTTGAAACAAATATTTTTTTTTACATTAGAAATAAATACTTTATTGTCAATTTAAAGGGTTGGGGCCGAGTACCAAAACAAACTTGTAGCCAACCAGCAGTAAGGGGTGTGTCTACTCGTGATGTGGAGGAGAGAGCGTACAGTGAACAGCCGAGCCGAGCGACAGAAAGATAGAGATGGTGGATGAAAAACAAAAGACGAAAACATCTGCGGAACGATAAGGGAAGAAGTAGGACCCGTGTAAGTATCGGATCAGCCTTCCAGCGCTGGAGAGAACTCAAGGAGCGGAAGGCCTGCGATCAGACGGCGAGGTTGCTTTGTTTCTTCTCGATAGGTGAGTAACACTGTGTCTGCACCGGACGTGCCGTGACACAACAGCTAAAGTCTGCCTACACTGGACGCGTGTATTTCAGTCGAGAATGTAGTTGTTTAAAATTCAAATCTGCGGTTTATTTATAAAAACAGCGCCTATTTGAAAATGTGCTTCGCCGATTTCGGAGCCGTGAGCTCCACGCGATCAGCGGGCGCTCAGTGCTCATGTATACCGACGAGAGGAGCATAACCTGGGCTAGTCCTTCTGACATTTGCCGCTGGCTCTGATGTCTCTGTAGTGGTTAAACATAAGATATAAGTCATTTTGGGTAAATCTAACAGGTAATCTTTGGTCTTTATTCTATTGTTCTATTAATATGTTAAAATGAAAATGAAAACAGGCAATGTTTGATATAATATTTCGTTTCATTGTAATGTATGTACATTCCTTGAACTACATTTCTGCGGCTATTAATGTTTAAATGAAAACGAAAAGAGGCAGTGGTGTTTGATATATTTCGTCTGTAAATACAGTGAGGAAGAATGCAGCAGCCGAGGCGAACTGACTGATGTTATCAAGTACGCTGCTCTTTGCAGAATTACCGGACTTGCGTCGTTCTGTCCGCAGAAGTTCACACTCCCAAGTCTAACTCGTGAAGTCCGAATTACCGAGGATGCAAGGCCGAAATTTGCGTAGCCTACTTGGTATTGCGAAACGCGCACAGACCTAACGTTATGTCACCAGACTATTTGCCTAATCTTCATACTTTAGACCGCGATGGAAACGCAGACAGCAACAGGTCTGGGGGAAAAAAAAGTTCCTGGGACATATTGTTCCAGGTAATTTCGATGGAAAAGCGGCTTATGTTTCACAGAACTAATCGTTGCCTGGGTTGCATAGGCTACGTAGGCCTATGTGTGGGGCGGATCTATCAAAATAGGGGCGAGACCCTTTTGGGGTAGGGGCGTGTTTGTTTTGGTGATTTCATTTTGGTGATCAACATTGGCTTCCAGAAATTGCTTACCCTGCCTTTAATGCATCCTTACTGACTCTAAACATTTGAAAGGTAGTATGTGTATATGTAAAAATAAAAAGTTAAAATAAATTCTTACTTAAAACTTAATATATAATATTTATATTAATTTTTTACACAAATGCAAAACTTTATACTGCTAAACATGAAAAGGATTGGAAGACGTGTTTTTTTTTTAGGTTTATCCCCTGCCTAGGAATAACAGCACTATGGCATGTAACTTATGTTAAAAGAAGAGTACAAGTGATGTTTATTGTATCAATGTGTTTTTCCATATATCCTTTTTTAATTATATGAAAACTGTATTAAGTGTGACAATTAACTGGTTAACTCAAATCAAATTAAACTGAGGGAGCAGCTTCAAACATTCAGAAACCAACAAGAATGTTGTAGTACCTGGTGAGGAAGCCTGGAAGATAATTTGGTTTCCTTCTCGCTCAGGAACAACAGTATGACAAACAGCCATCATGGTCAAAAACTCACAAATCTGCGGGGATGTAGGCTATAGAGAAAGGGAAGAAGCAGCTTTTAACTATTAACATACATAATTCACAAGAAACTGTTTTAATATCCAAGCTATGATGGAATAATAACAGCAATAAAGCTCTTACATGATTCTCAATGTTCTGGATAAGAGCAGGATCATCAAACTCAGTGGAATTATGACTTGTAGAGGGAAGGTGACTGCAAAAAAACAAAACAGAATTGAGATATAATGGACAACATAACGTAATAACGCACATTATCCTCTTAGACCTGCGTAATATTTGCTAGGGTACAGGACAGAGATAGAATCAGCGCCATCTGACCTGAAGTCCTCCATGGATCGATCGCAGTCCAGGTCTGGGAAATGCCTGGAGACAGCATTATAGATCAGTGGCCACTCACACAAATATAAACAAAAAGTAACAGATCAATGCACACTAATAGAGCCAGAACGATGCAAAGCACAAAGATAATGTGAGCGTATTGATGGATGAAAGCAAAGAAACACTACAATTACCCGTATGTAATTCCAGCTATCGTGCACTTCTTAAAGTGCATGATGTTGCAGGTGAGAGTGCCGGTCTTATCTGAAAATAGATATTTTACCTGAAAAAGAAAGAGACGGTGAAAGAGATGTACTGGAGATGAGGTAAATAAATGTTTGTAAAAGTTAATGGGAGGAGCTTCTCCTCACTTGGCCGAGTTCTTCATTCAAATTGGACGTTCGGGCCATAGCAGGAGTGTCTGTCTCAGCGTAATACATCTCAACATCCTGTAAACATGCATGAAGAACAAAGCACTTATTCACAGAGAATCAGAGTTCTGTGCTCATGGTTTTGGCAAAAAATACTGCATTTTAACACTGTGATCAATTGATACCAATGAACTTGGTGATTATTATTTAATATTATTTTACCCAGTTGATGAAGAGAGCCTGTGTGAATTTGACCACTTCTAGCGTGACCAAGAGGCTGATGGGAATCAGATTGTTATAGAGGATGATGAAGGTTAGCAGATTGTACCAGAAGTTCAGGGAGATGTCACCTGGATACACAACCACATATGCTTATTTTATAAAGGCAAACATATGCAAAATTAACAAACGTATATAATTGTTTGTCTTAGTAAGTGCTACTAAGTGAAAAAGTAAAATAAATATTCTAAATCCATATCTGAAAAGGCAATGTAGGCTTCCCTGTGAGTTTCACCTGCACGGGAAAGGTACCAGCAAGCCTCATCTGTGTGCTGTTTGTTCCATATGGCGGCACCGATGGAGCTGACCAGCGCCATGACCAGGAGAATCCCGAACAGAACCAGGATCTGCATGTTTGTCACACGCTCCACATTAGAGCGCTTCAGTGGAGCTTTAGTGGAATTCTGCAGGATGGAAATATTATATTAATGCTCAAAAAACAACATGCACACACACTACTGTTCAAATTTGGGGTCTGTAGGATTTATAAAGGATAAATAAAGGATAAATAGGATAAAATAAAATAGGATAAAATAAAATAAAGCCTTGGTCAGTGTTTTCATTTATAAAAGGTATTAGGAAAGTGTAGCCTCAGATGTAATTTCAGATGACTTCATCATTAAAACCACCTGAATGGTTACCATATTTATCTCTATGATATTTTCATAACATTTCTTTTAAATAATACTAATAACTGTCCACATCAGTGTTATTTTACTGTTATATATAATATATTTAACCAATTATTACAGTATTTATTAATATTTTGAGTTAGCTTTTAATTTTATATTTTCAGTTTTTATTTTAGATTGTTTTATTAATTTTATTCTGTTTCTGTCATTTTTATTAGTTTATTTATTTAATTATTATTATTTTAAATAATAATAATAATAATGCATATGATACAGTAAGTAGCTATGGTAATATTTCTATACATTTTGTATATTATTCTATATATTTAATTATTAATATTATATAAATAAAACGAGTTTTAAACTGTAACAGCACTGGTCCACATCCAGCTTATAAGAGATCACACTTACCTGCATGAGCTTTGAATCATGTCCAGTGTAAACTACAATTCCCACAACCCACTGCGTGTTCCTGAGCTGGGCTCCTCGTAACAACACCTGGTCGGGCCCAAGTGGAGCTGGGCTGTAATACAAGCACATGATGACTGAATGTAGTGTGTATGAGTATGTAAGTTATATTTTCATTTCTCATTAATAGCAAGTTGACGTACTTGTGGTTGTCTAAGCGCAGTGTTCCAGTGAAGTCATACAAGTGTCTGTTTGGCCCCTCACATTCAAGACGACCAGACAAAGCCATCAGTTCCTCCAAAGACTGAAAACTAGCTGTGAGAGAGAGACCCTGAAACACACATTTAACAAACAAAAAGCATGTTATACTCTTAAAACACATTATATACATACTAGATTTATATGTAATACGTACCTGTCGGATCTTTAGGTTGGTCTCACCATCTAAGTTGGATGTTTCAGTATAGCACATCGCCTGAGGCTCACTGTGAGAAAAACAGATTTTGAACACAAAACAGCTGCACCCAAACATAAATAACACACATATATATTTTCCAAAATTACATTTTATTTTTCACTGCTATAAATCACACTACAGTACAAACACAGGATGACAAACCCCACGGATACACACACAAACACACTGCGGTGCTGACCTGGAGGACACTATGACCATGTCAGCTGGAAGATGCTGCCCATTGGTCACCTTGACTATGTCTCCCACTGCCACCTAGTGGGCAGGTGCAGCATTGCAACAGCATGAGGAGGGAGAAAATGAGATTAAGAAAGAGACCACAGTGCTTGAAACAAAGAAAGGAGGAGCAACACACAGCAGGATGTACAAAATCAAAAAGAGAAAGTAAAAAAATGCAGTGAGAGATGAACTGAAAAAAGCAAGTGTTACCATAAAAACTACAGGACAGAAATGAAAGCATCATTGACAGAAAGGAGGGAAAACAGAGTAAGAAAAAAAAGATGCAGAAAGAAAGAGAAAGATAGGGTTACCTGCTTCCATATGATGGTTTGCCATGCTCCGTTACGCAGAACTGCAAAACAATGACATTATCAGAAAAACTCCCCTCATGAACATATAACAATACAGAACATGAATAGATAACAACTAAATTTACGTTTTTATTAAGAGGCAATATTTGCCCCTAAAAAAAAAAGATTTTCAGGGGCATTTTTACCTTCATGAGGGCATATTTTTTCAAACCATCAAAAAACTAGGGCAACCCACGGTGTGTTAAGTCAAATATTTTTAATAATTATGAATAATAATGGATGCTAATTATAAAAAAAAAAATCTTATGAATCATAGGGATGCACTGATATTACAATTCTGACCGATAACAAAAAGCCAATAATTATTTTTATTTGTTGTGGCAGATAACTCATAAACAGAATATATTAAAATTCTATACTATTTTGCATTGTAAAAAAAATAAAAATAAAATAAAATCTAAAATCAATCATTGAAATGCTGAGGTCAATTTTGCATCACAATATTATAATGTACATTATTTTTTAAAAAAACATTAAAAATAAATATACATTTTGACATTGCTAAATATTAAACTTAAAAATTGTTAAATAATTAGTGTTTTAAAAAACAAGGGTAAGCTAGAAGTAAAAAATATTTTTTAAAAAATCTTTTGATAAATATTTAATTTCGGCGAATCGTTGTTGTACATCATGATGTTTTCAGAGCTTTAATCAAAAACCATATTCACTACATATTTAATAGCACTTGCCTCCAAGTGAGTGAATACAGATATTTGACAGATATAGGTCACTACCATGACTGCAAAAGCACTAAACCCATAACTTGATAGGCCTAAAAGAGCATTTTGAAATATATCAAATCTTAGATATCAGATAAAAGCCTCAAATTTTTTAGGTCATTTTGTGGTTGTCCTAGTTAATTTCTGACCTTGTTATACAGATAAGACAGTAATACTCAACCTGTTGTCTTTTTCTTGTTCACCGTATTGTCTGCTTTATGTCTTTTCTGCAAGAACACAACATGTGACATCTCATCAGCATTATTCATCGGAAAATTATCAACTGCATTTCAAGGACAATGCACTTATTCAGTGTTATCAAAACATAGTCTGGACAGTTTAACGGTAATTCAGTGCTCCATTCAGCAAAATACTCACATAATCCTCAATGATCTCCTTGATCCCAGCCACTGTCAGAATAAAGATAAGGGGCACCAGCGTTGTGTAGCGACCCGTCGGTGAGACATCAGGGATTTGCTGCATTTGAAAATGCACATAGATAAACATAATATGAAGTACTTTACACTGGTGGTAAAACAACATGCTTTGGAAAAGTCCTATGTCTATTTTAAAACAAACGAAATTAGGTAGGTAAAACAGAATCTCAATCTGATTTCACAAGATTCGGAATATAGTGTAGCAGTCATATGGACTACTTTTATGATAATTTTATCACCGTTTTTGAAGCTTATAAGCTCCAGTCACCTTCATTTCTTAACGTATGGGGAAAAAAAACAAACAGAATTTTAAATTTTAGGTGAACTACTCTTGTAAACATCATAAAAAAGAATGATGTTATTATATATAAATCTATAATATAAGCACACTTAAACTTCAAAACAAAGGCTGAATCCATCATACAAGTTCACCACTTCAGAACAAACTGCTTAGTCAGAATTTTTGAGGAATATCAATACAGTGCTGCCTTGCAAAGCACTGTAATGAGTAAATAACATGACACAGTGAAGAAACCTTTTAGCTATTTAACTTTTTTTGGCTCACTTGTTTTCATGCAAAACCATCCTAACAGGTTGGATCACATGGCGGCCGTTATTGAGATTGCATAGTGACTCATAGTGGATGAGAGTGAAATAGTGGACCACTTCCAAAAATGGATATAATGCACAAATGGACATGTTGGCAAATAACCGAAAAGTCACATGGTCAGCATAAGCAGTATAGCACCTCGGAGATCCCCTTTGAAAGAAATCATCACAACCAATACATTTTGTACTTTGAGGTCCTCAAGACAAAGCAGAAGCAGTTCTGACAGCGTGCCAAGTGTCATACCTGCATAAGAGCGATGAAGAGAAAGAAAGCATTAGCCGCTCGCCTGATCTGTTCGTACAGGAACCGTGGCAGGAAGGTAAGGATCCCGTATTTAGCCGTGCTAGAGGGGAAAAGGGGAAAATCGACAGTGTTTAAACTATCAAACTATTTTTAAACATCTATATATACAGCCAGGGCCATAACACCACTAATTTAGAATTAGCTCCACTCAGGCTTCTGAAAAAAATCATTCGTAAGTGTTTTGATACAAGCCAACATCTACCTGCTTTCACGAATGCCTGACACTTCACTGCCCACTGCATT
Source organism: Tor tambroides (assembly GCA_021397915.2). Lineage (NCBI taxonomy): Eukaryota > Metazoa > Chordata > Actinopteri > Cypriniformes > Cyprinidae > Tor > Tor tambroides. The sequence goes on from JAFVLL020027535.1 coordinate 161,651, forward strand.
AAATTTAGATAAACAATCCCAAAATAAGTGTCTGGGCGTTTAGGATGGATGTTTCTCGCCGTGTCTGTCAATTATCAGTATTGATTGAACTCCTAAGTAGCTCTTGAATAGCTGATTGCGGCAGTAAATGTATTACAATCTTTAAAATAGCTGTTAAGAATGCCTAAAAATAACCTTTAGGACTACAGATTTGCCTCTGTCCCAAGGTTGTCCATCTAAAACTAAACATGAGTCAGTATCTGTTTGTGTGGGTGTGTGTTTATATCTGCATCTGGAGGCACATTTTGTATACTGCACATCTAATCGCACGCTTTTAAAAATCCACAAAGAACCTTTCAGTGAACAACTGAAGAACATTTTAATAATCGAAACAATATAAAAGTGCCATTGCAATGGAAAGGTTCTATTGATGTTAAATGTTATCCATGGAACCATATATGCCAATAAAGAAGCTTTACTTTTAAGAGTGTACGCATGTTTCTATACTACAGCATGTGTACTTATGTGAGTGCAGTCTTCTGTAAACACGACACCCTTCTTGGGCTCATCGGCAATGAGTTCACAGCCTAACACACCCTGTGTTACCCACACTGTGGCCTCAAACAGCAGCTCGGTAGCTGACCTGGAAGTACGGCAGGCTATCGTTGACATCAAAGAGTGGCTGAGAGCATTCATACGATCCCCTTCATTAACATTCAGCGGTCCAATCACACACACAGTAACGCACACTGCAGTCACCATGATGTGTAGTACCTGGGGTTACCCTAAAAGACTGATATGGATGATTGCACTGCTGGATTTGTTGGTCTGGTTACTTTGTGACTGACAGCTGACCAATGGAGGCCAATGCAATGGGAAGCAGAGACCAGTTGGTAAATAAAACATGAAGTTCGAGGAATAAGAGAGTGATCTGAACAATTGTTATGAAAATTTCCACTGCCGCAGCCACGCAGGCATTATATTCTGAGAAGCTGATGAGCTGAAAAGGTCAGAGCTCCGTCTGATCTGAAATTAGCCAATGACAAAATGGCTACAGATTTCTAGGCCCGCCTTAATGTTGTTACAGGAACCAAAATAGAGCCTTTTAGAGCAGAATTGAATCTTTAGAATATACTGGCGGATCGATGAAGTGTGTGTGGGTGAGTGTTTCGGTACTGAGAGGCTGATTTTGTATGAGCTTCCATATTGTGGCACTAATATGAAAGCGATCTGGGATCCAAATCTATCAAGCTTTTGTAACAACTATTGATCATATACCTAACACAATCATCTTCATAAAGTTTCAAAAAGTGCAATTTTGTCATCAAGCAGAACTTCACTGCGTACGAAACGAATCAAACTGATATAACAGGATTTTAAAAAACCATTTGGAGGACTTAGGCACTTTGGAGACCAAAAGACTTTTTGTTCTGGAACTGCAGATGAACTCTAGCCAAGCACGGCCCGGAACATGACCTTGGTGTACTCACAGGAAATGTCTGATGGAGTACTTCACTTAATGGGAGCTATTCAGATTCGCGTTGAATGTTGCATACATTTAGCATGAAAATTCCCTGAGGGAAAATCTTAACTTGATTAAAGCATTTTTACAATCAATCACATAGCATTAGGAGTTAATAAGATGATTTTTATGCTGGATCATGAAATGTTGGAACAGCTGTGTTGTTGGTGAAGCATCAAATACAAAATATAGGAAAAACGGGAAATATAGGAAAAACGGGAGGAGCCGTCATCTCCAGCCACCATCAATACACTTGCATTGTTTACTGATGTTTTCAATTTTATAAAGATTTAACTGTTAATAAATAAATATACACTACATATTCTTGTTAGTGTGTTTCAGTTGATATTTTTGATGCAATGCAAAACTGTGCAAAAAAAAAACAATCTTGATGAGATTTTTAAGCAACTTAAATGGACAAATAAATAAAATAAAAAATTCATAAACGGAAATAGAAACTTGAAACTAATGTTTAAAAATTTGGGGTCAATAACTTTTTTATACAAAATAATAATTTTATTCAGCAAGGATACATTAAATTGACTTTTTAAAATGTCTATAAATCAAAGAATATTGAACAAAATATATGAAGGTTTCCACAAAAATATTAAGCAGCATAATCATTTTTACACTGATAATAGTAATAATAATAATAATAATATGAAATTCGTAATATAAAATATATCTTGAGAAATCAGCATATTAGAATAATTTTTGAAGGATCGTGTGACACTGAAGACTTGAGTAATGGCTGCTGAAAATTCAGCTTCATCACAGGAACAACTAACATTTTAAAATATATTAAAACAGAAAAGAGTTAGATTTACATTGGTACAAATATAAAACTTCTTTCAAACACGTTAAAACATCTTACTGACCCCAAACTTTTGAACGGTAGTGTTAATAAATTAAAAAATGTAAACTAAATATTACAGTATGTTGATAGTGCAAGTTAAATGCTTAACCATATGCATATTAATTTTTGCATTTGTTTCATTCTCATTTCAGAAGACCACCATACACCACCGCAACAAAGATACAACTGTCTGCAGCATCTTTAACATGCTTTTAAAATTGCTACATTAAAGAGACCACAATCATATTACAAACTGAGACCTGACCATGTTCACACTTTAAACAAAGAATGCAATAAAACAAGCGTAAATAAATCAAACGGCACTGTAACATTTTCAATAAAGACCTGAATGAACTCACCTGACATGGTTGTCACAAAATTTGGTGGTCTGGGCTCGGTTGAGCAGCACGGTCCTCGCTGTGGCATCTATCGGGTACGCCTGTGATGTGGTTCCGGACATCTCATCCTCTGCCTTGCGGTAGCCGGCGGCCGAACACGCGGGTCCTGCACCGTTCGAGTGATGGGAGAGAGGTGAGGCTAGCGTAAGTGCGCGTGGAAGAAGACAGGAGGAAGAAGAAGAGACATAGAAATGTGGTTTACAGTTCAGTGCGCTGGCCACTAACACTACTACTGAGCTGATGCAAGCCGCCCCTGATGCCAATGACGTTTCCCTCGGTGCACCGCCCTCCCCGTCCCTTTCATTCGCCCCATCCTCCTCCTCCTCATCCTCATCCTCATCATCCACGAGCAAAAGCTCCGTCACCAATACAGCATAAGCGCGACGCCCACGGGACCCCCTGTATAGAATGTGCTGATGGGAGCACAATGGCGCAGCAAACACCTTTGTAGGAAACCTTGTGCATTTGTTTATCTTTATAAAAGCTGCTTTATTCCGTGGAAACACCTGTGTATTCACGATGCGCTGAAACGAAAAGCAATGAGACAATGGCTGTGTCTCAAAACGTAGCGAGCTTCCTACCTAGACAGCATTTTAGGCATCATCCGCGCCTTATTCCAACATCCATACATGTCGGAGAGTCACGACGCCTTAAAAATAAATCTCTGCGATCATCATCAGTACACTGAAACCGTCCGTTGCGTCGCGTCGACGGTTTTTGTCTTTGACGCGCTGCTGCAGAGCTACTCATTTTCGACTTCTGAATGATTTTATAAACAAAAATATAATTCGTTTAAATTGACGTTGTTGCATAACAGTCTGTTCGTGATGACCTATTGATATATTACAATAACCATACTTTACAATAATTTATATACAATTCTTATTTTATTTCTTATATGTATATGCAGTTATAATAGTACATAATTAAAACGTACATAAACGGATTTAAATAATATTTAAATGTGAATTAAATGACCTAAAATTATTGAAATAAATCAATATAAATAATGTTATTTATTCATGAGTAGTCTCGAGCTTACAGCTGATTGGTCCGTGAGGTCAACGTTCTGCGATGACGTATGGCTTCTATGCATCCAGTGTAGCGGTTGCGTCGCGTCGCGTGGGGTGCTTTGAGACACAGCCGCTTACTACGATTCTCTCAAATGTTGCCGCATCGCAGACGATCGCCAAATGATTATTTTCCGCACGTAATAAATAATGTACGCTCGGTAAATAACAGCTCTGTCTGTATGTGACAGGAGAGTTTACCCAGCTGCTGCATGATCGAAAGCGGGTGTGGAGAGATGGACTACGCGCGTCACTTCTCCCATTCCAGTCAGCCTCTCTAATAGACAAGCCCCAAACCCTCTCCCACCGTGTCATTTGGGCCGCCTCGGGCAATCTGTGGACGTTTTAATAAGACTCTACTCCGCTGTGTGTTTTCTGCAACAGACGATGGTTTCCCTTCAGACAACGCGCGCGCTTATGTCCGCGTCTAACTACAGCGTTCCCGCAGTCAGACAACACAAAAGCCTTACATTTAAAGGCGCAGGCACTGCTCGAGGGCCACAGATGTCCGTCTCCACAATCATAGATCGAAACGCACTAAACATGCTGCTCAATGACCGCAATGAGTCGCTTCCTGTTCATTTGCTCCTCCTTGTTTCTACGATGGAAACTCTACCTGAGGCCACATGTATGTTTCTCTTTAAAGAGTTGGTGTTTGAAGGTCAGGTCAATTGTATGCCATTAGGAAGATTTAAATGGTTAAGGCAGATGTGAATGGGGGAACAAATAATGGTCAAAGAATATGCCACTGAAAATTATTGACCACTGATGTGAATAGGCCTACTGTGGGATTAATGAATTATTATGTACTGGGCCACATTATTATTAGCCAGATTTTTGACTCCCAGCTTTTGAGGTCAACAAAAATAATTAGGAAGGTTTAAAAAAAAAAAAAAAAACTTTTCATTTTGTGATTTGTATTGTATTATTTTCATAAGGCTGTAGCCAAATATGTAAGTAAATGTGGATCGGGCAACAAATGTAAAGGTTAAATATGCCATTGAAAAACACATTATTGACCATGATCTAAATATTGTGGGGTTTATGGATGGGAAAAAATGCAAGCCATCAGCCAAACGATATTAAACCTTGTCACAAATCTATTATAGAAAAAGTTGTTTAAGCAAAGTCGAAAATATTTCCTTTTAAAAATGTAAAAAATTTCTTTAACTCACAGTAAAGGTAAGAAGGAAGTACTATAAAAATGTATGGCTTTTATTTATAAAGTACTTCTTTAACTGTAGGTTAACACATATTTGACATTTTTAAAGGATAGACAGACAGACCGACAGACAGATAGATAGATACACACACTGGGTCAAAGACAAACTTTCTTCCAACAAACTCTCAAACAATGTGCGCTTGCTGCCTGAGAATTTTTCTAGACTTTTTATCTAGACACAACCATGCCGTCTCTTGCACCATATCTAACACATTATCTGCTAGTCAGTACTGCAAAACCACAAACCAGATGAATCAGCTAAAACTTGCAGCAAAACTTGATCATACTAAGGGCTATATTTCGATTAGGTCTATCTGCTTTCTGACACTGCATTCTGAAAAGTTCTCTTCCTTCTAACAACATGATCTTAACTTATGAGGAGCAGGGTGTAAATGTAGCAAGCACTCATCTCTTTGGTGTCAAAGGCCAGCTTGACCACTGATAACTTGCCACTAACTGAGAACTGTGTTAACTTGTAATTATGTATGGAGTCATATATTTTAGTGCTGAAGACACTGGCTCTTAAATGTGCTTTATGGAGTCATAAATTATGGCTAATGTATCTTTCAAGGTGACTCTGGGCACCTTCAGACCTAATTGTGTCATGAACTACAGCAATGAGCTAGTGGGTGAAGTTTAAACTAGAGGCACTCAAATGGTTCTGCATCAGGACCCAGATTTTACAAGTAGTGTTTATTATACAAAATTAAACAACTTCAAATCAAACACTGAGATACATACATACAATTAATTGCATAGATCCAGCAATATGCGGACTTTAATACAATATTGTGTTATTATTCATAAGTTTTGCTCTAAAATAGTTTGAACATGTTTGACGCACAGCCTGTGACATTGAAAAAATAGGAAGCATTTTACTACTAAATTTTAATAAGCAAATTCATTTTGTTATCCTAACTATGCATGCTTGCTTGCCTTATTATTTTCATTTACCATTATATTTTCCCTTCTATAAAAACAGACTGGCGACCTACTGAGAACCACTGCTGTAAACACCTGTCATGTTTCCAGATCTGCCTCACTAAATAAATATACAAAGCAACGTGAACCAGAAGTTCACGAGAGTTCCTCAGTAGGACGTACTCTGCTAGGGCCAAAGAATCACATATGACACACTTTTCATAATGCATCTCATATCCCGCTCTGAACGATCACTTTCTTCCTCTAACTCTTTCATTTTCTCTTTACACTACTTATTCTTCCAATCCCCAACCTCAGCCATTCAATCTTAATGGCCAGACCGGCAGTCACTTTGTACCCGATTAACATCACAGAACTGTAAAATCAGCAACATACTGGTAAATTATGTGCAGTACATTGACGGGACAGATACATGACAAACCTTTCATAATGGACACACAGGCTTAAGATTATTAACAAGCACTCAATTCACAAGTTGCCCAATGTGTGCTGATAAAACTGGGAAGTTGAGTGCTACACTGAATTTTGTCCTCAGATAAAGACCAAGAAAGACTCACTAATTGGACCGTTTTTGTGTGAGCAGCATATAAATCACACCCAAACACTTAATAATTGCACAACATTTCAGCTCAAAACATGGTTGAAAACTTGATTTCCAAAATGAAAAATATAACCTAACACCCTGAAGCCTACTGTTTTATTTTTTATTATTTATCTTTATAGCAATAAATTAACAATACGAGTACAAGTATTGCTAAATTTATTTATTTCATCTATTTATTGATAAAGGGTGTAATGGTGCACAACATTTCAGCTCAAAACACGATTGAAAACTTGATTTCCAAAATAAAAAAATGTATCCTAATACCCTAAAACCTTTTTTAAAATCTTTATAGCAATAAATTAACGATATAAAACTAAATACTGCTAAATGAAATATATAAAGGTTATATACAGTATAAAGGTTAATGTAAAAATTGCCTTACGTGCAGTTAGGGTTGTAAAGAGGCGGAAAATGTCTGGTAAATTTCTGGAAACTTTCTGAAACTTTCCCAAAAAATCCTGGTAAATTTCCAGTAATTTACCAGAAATTTTCCATGCGTTTGCAAACCTATGTGCAATTTAAATATTTGCATACAATTTTTTATTTGAGTGTTGATTATCTAAAAATAAATGGCCATTGAATTTAATACTTTGAGCTATACCAGGGCTCACAAAACTTGTTCCTGGAGGGCCGGTGTCCTGCAGAGTTTAGCTCCAACCCTAACCCAACCCTAAACACACCTGAACCAGCTAAACAAGGTCTTGCTTGGTATACTTGAAATGTCAAGGCAGGTGTGTTGAGGCAAGTTGGAGCTAAACTCTGCAGGACACCAGCCCTCCAGTACCGAGTGTGGTGACCCCTGGGCTATACTGTTAATTGTAACCTTAATATTATAGTAATGTGCAAGTAACAGGGCTCCCTTTACTGCATTATAGCTGAGAGATACTGTAGATATTTTGTTGTTAATAAAATTTTAATCATTTAATGTATTTAAAGACAGAGCCACAATTTGTTCAGTAAACCACTGTTTAATGAAAAAGAAAAAGCTGTTTTTTTTCGCCGCAGCATACCGAAAACTTACTGAACCGTGCCTTTAAATTGGAGGTACATACCAAACCATCATTTTTGTGTACTGTTACACCCTAAATATATATTTTATACATATAAAGTGCATTATAAATATACAATATAAATATATATTTTATTTAAATAGAAAAAATATAAGTCATTTTTAGTCAAATTTAGTATTATTATATCTTATATGATTAAAAGCATGTAAAAAATAACATGTCAGTTACATATGTGCTTCTGATTAGTCATCATGTCTGAACCTATCACTGAGTTTGACCCTGAGCACAGTCTGGGGTGAGTGTGGTCATTTGGCCATCTGCCAGCTTTTCACCACTAAAAAGCAGCATGCTTTTAAATTATGAATAGCCCTGGTTGCATTATTCATCTCTACGCCTTTGTAACCGTGCTCACTTTACCCACTGCATTCTCTTATACCACATGCATTCACTCAGCGGGCCTCGCTTATTCCATGCAATATCACTGCACATCTCTCCGTCTGTATTATACTACTCTGATTAGTCAGACTATGGTCATGCTGTTCAAATAGGTGTCAAATTCCTCTTTTGTCTAGAATTTTCTGCTACTCCAACACAATGGCACTGGAACCAGTTCAAGAGGACAGTGAACAGGTTAATATAGATGACCCAGCAAAAGCCAAAGACAAAAAAATATTACATGCTCAAGGAGGCTCTTAATTTGCAAATTGCATACAGCTACAGTCTTCCACTAGGGATGGGCGATACCAGTTATTTGTTCAATTCAAATGCAAATATCAGTACCTATTGGTACTGATACCTCTAATAAATACAAAGTTTTTGTGATTTCTGAGAGAAAAATATCATTCCTATACCAAGTCCTATATGTGACTCTGGAGCACAAAACCAGTCTTAAGTCGCTGGGGTATATTTGTAGCAATAGCCAAAAATACATTGTATGGGTCAAAATTATTGATTTTTCTTTTATGCCAAAAATCATTAGGATATTAAGTAAAGATCATGTTCCATGAAGATATTTTGTAAATTTCTTACCGTAAATATATCAAAACTTCATTTTTGATTAGTAATATACATTGCTAAGAACTTCATTCGGACAACTTTAAAGGCAATTTTCTCAATATTTTGATTTTTTAGCACCCTCAGATTCCAGATTTTCAAATAGTTGTATCTCGACCAAATATTGTCCTATCCTTACAAAACTATACATCAATGGAAAGATTATTTATTCAGCTTTCAGATGATGTATAAATCTCAATTTCGAAAAATTGACACTTAAGGTTTTGTGGTCCAGGGTCACATATCATAGAAAATTAACATGGCAAACATTGCTCTCGCTGTTTGTCCAGGGTCATTATCAAAATTATGACAAATCTGTCCCTTGATTTTTCAGTCATGAAAAAGAATTTAAATAATCAAGAAACTCTATGTGAATAATTTTATGTTTATTAAAAAATATTAAATTGATGCTGTGTTTCTTACACATTAAAAAAGTGCCTAAAACACTTTGACTTTTTTATTTGTTTTTTCTTTGGGGGGAAAAAAAAATCAACTGAAAATAATGAATAATATAAACTTGTATTTTGAAAATACAAAAAGTTGTGTAAAAGTATTTCCAGGGTCAAATTTCACAATAAAAAGCTGTTCACACACATGTGGACATATTGATTTATTAATTTACTATTTTTAATTAGTTCTTTTAAACATGTCATTGGTTTTACATTGTTTAATGTTTGTATGAAATATTTTTACTTAAAAAAGTAATAATTTATTCATCATAGTTTGATTAGAGGTATTTTGAGATGACACTGACACCAATTTAGAAGAAACTTAGCTTCATAATTTTTTTTAAAGTTACAAAACTTTCTTGTGTAAAATAATGAAATAATAAACTAAAGAATAAAAGTCAGGTGTTCCTTATTATTAGTAATAATGTCAAAATTAAATTTCAATAAATACTATCGCTATACTAAATACTATTATATGGGAGTAAAATGAATAGAACAAAAAACTCAAAACTTTTTAAAAATATGAAAAACAGCTAAAGTTGAAAAATCAACATTTTTTGAATATGCTGTGTCTTTTCAGCATTCTGGTGATGAGCAACATTATCTGCTAAAAAAAGTTTTTTTTTCCTGATGCACATTAACTTTCATGCTAAATAAATAATAAAAACACTGGTGTTAAATAAACCACTGAGGATCGATTCTATGTGGATCAATCCTCTCAATGTGGCATCAATATCAGAAGCATCAATAATTGATCCGCCCATCCCTAGTTCCCACACGCTAACGTGACGTTTGGAAACTCCATCAGACGTTTGGAAACCCATTACCTACAGAGCCCCGCCTAGACTTCCTGCGCCCTCGGCGTGACATGTTGTTCCCGTTGCCAAGGTGACACACAGGTCCTGGTGGCCCCCAAGGGGAACCGGGGTGCGCTCGCAGCTTGGGCCGCTATGGCGATGGAAAAGGGTGAATGAGGAATGAAAGCCTCTTACAGGCACAGTGACCAGGGAGGGTAATCCTCTTTCTGTCGGCTATGCAACTTCACCTGTATCTAATCCTGACCGGGCTTTATCCCAGAGCGCAGGTGAGATCGTTCACTTACACCACCAGGCACGTCAGCCACCCGCAACCTCATGCACAACACAAGCCATGCAAGCGTCACAGTCTAACCCCTGGCTTACCGACTAACACCCACATCAGAAGAACTGTTATTTCTGTTATGCATGCATGCATTTTGGTGCATCACTTAATGCGTGCTAGGAGTGGGCGATACGACCAAAATCTTATTTCACTTTATGAGAAATTTTAATTCATTATAATGAGTCTGACATATACCAATATATAGCTATTTTTGTTATTTTATTTTTGCTATTAAAAATAAGGACAAAGAAGCACATTACAAACATAGGACAAATACAATAGAACATACAAATTAAATAAGCTTTTCAGGTGCAGTTGGTTTATTTAACATGCACGTAAGAAATCATTGAAATTGAATAATCAAATGTAAAAATAGCCCAAATATAAATTGATTCTTATTCAAAATACAAGTTATACAGTCAAGAGCATAACTTTTGTAGAGTTATTTTCTCTTTTTCCTTTGTTGTTTGATTAACTTTATTGACACAGACGGCAGCAGGTTTATTAGGCTGCTGACACTTTAAAGTAACAGTTCACCCAAAAAATGAAAATTCGCTGAAAATTATCTTACCCTCAGGTCATCCAAGATGAAATTGAGTTTGTTTCTTCATCGGAACAGATTTGGAGAAATTTAGCATTACATCACTTGCTCACCAATGGATCCTCTGCAGTGAATGGGTGCCGTCAGAATGTGAGTCCAAACAGCTGATAAAAACGTGACAATGAATCAACATGAATCTAGTCCATCAATTAACATCTTGTGAAGAGAAAAGCTGTGTGTTCATAAGAAACCAATTCATCTTTAATACATTTTTAACTAATATTTAACATAACACTGCCAGCGAAAAAGTTGTCTTGTCTGAATCAGGAGTGAAAAATGCAAAGATCAAGCTCCATTTAAAGGCAAAAACAGTTCAAAATTGATCAAAACAAATATGTCAATGGATTTTGATGTGAAAGGACAACAGGGGATGGACTTTTTAAAAGGAGGAAGTGTTATTATGACTTATGGGCTCGCTAAAAGGAACAGTTAATAAGTTAAAACATCTTGATGGATTTGTTTCTTACAAACACACAGCTTTTCACTTTACAAGACATTAACTGATGGACTGAAGTCATGTGGATTACTTGTAGATTATTGTGATGTTTTTATCAGCTGTTTATACTCTCATTCTGACGGCACCCATTCACTGCAGAGGATCCATTGGTGAGCAAGTGATGTAATGCTAAATGTCTCCAAATCTGTTCTGATGAAGAAACAGGGTGGCTTCATCGACATCTTGAATGGCCTGAGGGTATATTTAAATTTTCAACAAATTTTCATTTTAGGGTGAACTATTCCTTTAAAACCTCACGCACAGATCTAATATACTGATACACAAACGATTTTCTCCCAACTTATTACATTCACTTAAACAGACATAACCGACTGTGTTTACAAACCTACTCAATGGACATTTTAACATAAACGTGCGCTTTTGACCATCCAAGCATTCAATAACTCTAACATCAAGCAGTTCTCGCTCTATATTTTCTCTTTCACACGTTTCTTTACCACTCTAACATCTAACGCAGTATCTCTAACAATACACACTTGAAATAGTCGGCACAATATATACCGTCATACCGCCCAGCCCTAATGCATGCCATGTCTGTGTGCATGTGATGAAAGAGTGCAGAGAACGTTAGCTTTATTAGTCTATCCATGCAGTGTGGGCTGAAGGAAGGGGTGGCTTCATGCACCTGTGAGGCTCCAAGCAGTAGCGGGAGGCAGCGGCCCGCTTGAGGGGGGCACTCACTTTTCTCAAACCTGTCTGCCAAGCGGGAGCACATGTTGGAGCCCATGGGCTGGTCCTGCCGGAGGGGGGAGTCCTGGCTAAGAGGGGTCAACACTAACTGTTCTGGAGGAGCCCCAACAAGGGTTGCCATAAGAAAAAAACAACACAAGATATCAAGTCAGTAAGACCACAGAGCAAACACTCTTAGAAATGTGCTTTTAGGGATGAGAAATGGTGCTCAAGCGTTAATATTTAAAAGAACTCTTTCTCAACAGAAAGCCTTTTTTATAGTGTAAAGGGGCCCCTGACATGTCAAAAAGATTCTTGTTGATTACTTGTTGATTTATCTTTACCTTACTGGCTATCATTCATCACCTTTATGTTCAATAATGCCTCACATTACAACACAAAGCAAGTCAATTTTTCTCTGTCTAACATGATAAACCACTCTGATCCAAGAAATGAAAAAGCAATGCTTTAAATGTGTGCCGCATCTTTCCCCTTAAAATATTTCTCAACTCAAAATAATTGTGTAATATTCAAAAAAAAAAAAAAAAAGTAAAATGCTATTGTGGTGCTTAATAAGAGAATAATTCAAGAAGGATTTATTATTATCTAAGTGAGCAGACTTGCTAATGTAAACAGAAAATAATAAATAAAATCTAATTAAATATTAATTTATAAGATTAAATGATGAGTTAATATTTATGTTCTCCTATCATCTTCCCACAATGATGAATCTGTATAATGCAAATGACTATAATTTACAAAACATTCTTTTAATCAGGTGAAGAATACTTACAAACACCAACTTTTCAGATGCTTTAAGTAACCTAATGGCTAATTTTTACTAGTATTTCAAGCAATGGCTGACATAATGACATTGCATTAATTACCTTAATTAGTTCTATTCCATTGACAAATCATTCTATTCCATGGACAAATTATTGACAAACCATTTATAGAAGTAGAACCCTTAAACGGTGTTTTTAGGTAATCCCTCCTACTTGCATTCTGACAAGAGAAAAATATGCTAAAATAAAGTATAATGTGTGTTTAATTTATATACAGCTTTATATTTTGATGTAAATACAAAAACTTTGTCTTATCTCCATCCCATCAGTTTAATGTGATATATATATATATATATTAATATTTATTGACACTCTGTAATTTAAGAAGGCAATAAAATAGATCAGTTTCCTACCATGAGTGATGAGTTTACAGTTGCTGCCCCCATGTGGCCTTTAAAAGTGATGCACAGAAACGCTGAACAGTACAGATGATCACTAAAACAGGGCCCTTTAATGAATTACATCATTGGTTCTGTGATTATGTAACCCAAAGGTGACATCAGAAGCTTATCTTTTGTCAAATGACTACAACACACTCTAAAACAACAACAACACACTCTAATCACTCTATGCATGTAGAAGCACTTAATTTGACATGCATGTTATTTTGGTTCTGTTCTAACTTGTACATGAACGTACGGAGAGCAAAGTCGAAGGAAAACATCTGTCAGTCATCTCTTAACATGAGCAGAACTGATAAGTCACACGTTTCACGGAATTACAAAAGAGGTTACCAACAATATGGCTCCTGCATGTTAATTCTGGAACATGCTGGGTCAGAGCAGGCCAAACAAATGCTGTGAACAAACCTTCAGTGTAATCCACAATGCATATGTTTCAGTCTGTCAAAAAGACTCCACCCTCGGTGTCATCACCCCACAAAGCCCTGCCGGTTAAACACATGCTGGAACTGACCTGCCGCCAAAACACTCTGCAATCTCTCAAACCTGGCACCAACGTTCAAATCTCAAGAGCAGTGTATTTGTGACGTATTCTTGGCTCCTGTTTGGTGCATTACTCTGAAACCCAACAGGCAGTCCACTGACGTCTGGAGAATGATATATAAGCTTTTACTAAGATTTGTAATAATAATAAATGTCTTAATGGCTCATTTCCGTTCAGAACAGAGCCTTTAAAAGACTGCAGTGATGCAGTAAGTGGTTTTCTTTCAGTGGTTTGCAGTCTTTTGATTTTAAACCTACATTGCTAGGATTTTAAAAAGCAATGTTTTATTGCATAAAACAGATCTCAATGCTAAATTGAGATTTTAGCCATATATTGCATGCATTTGTAAGCTTACACTCTACACTTTCAGTCTTTGTCACTTTCAATTGCTTTCAGTTTTTGTTTCACGGTTAATTCAATTTGTTAGTTTCTAGCTATCTAGCTATTTGTGATATTTACTTCCAATTTCTAAGTGAAAACTGTTTCAAAGTGAACCCAAGATTTTTTCAGTGTATATACAAATAACAAATAATTAAGTAAGATCCTTTTAAGTTATTGCTTGAAGGTAACACTAAAAATGTTTTCAACATTATGTTATAACATCTTGAATTTCTGCTATTTCCTATCTGTTCAAGAGTTTTTACATTTTTTAAATCATTTATAATTTATATAAAATCAAAGTGATTAAATGATTTTATTGGGTTGATTTTAATTTATTCTTGAGGTAGATTTTGTTTACATTCTACATTATAAAATACTTTATTTATTCATATTTTAATCAAAGGGAGTGAGTAAAACTGCCAGACATTTACAACATTAGAAAATAGCAAAGATATACCTTAAATAAATGTAACTAAGCCTGTACCTGCTACATGACAGCATCTAATTTAAATGATATTTTCTTATATTTTACTTAAATGTAAAGCAATTAATAAAAAGCTAGATACTTTAATCATGTGCACATGACCTCAACAGGTGAATCTATGAGCTTAGAAAGTCAGAGCGCTTTAAACAGTCACGTGATGAGCTAAATAACCACCAACAGGGGTGGTTTCTCTGTTAAAACTCTATGCAGATCCAGATAAGATTAATCGTAGCCGCATCACAGTTTATCTAGAAAGAACAGTTTCCGCTAATTTCCCACCAATCAGCTGAAAAGCGAACATCACCCTGGTAACCCATTTGTTTACACAGCGAAAATGACAGGTCACCTACAAGAGAGCCTCACCAGACGAGACAGGTGGAGCATAGCTGATGCTTTTCTAATGTGTGAATATGTAAAGCTAGAATTAGGTATGTCAATGATCTAACAATTAATTATGTACACATAGAGGAACATGCGAATATCCAGAGCACCGAAGAAAATGTATGCGTAAACAGTACCAGTGTGCGTCGCCCATGTCAGCAGATTATGTCACGCTCACCTCCCTCGCTGTGGATCTTCTTCGAGCGTCTGTTGAAGTACATTCTGCACGCATGTGTGGAGCTTCCAGCAGCGGGAGCGAGATGATGGCATACTCGGGCTTCAGCGGGGGTATGCGGGCCACAGGCGCAGGGATGCGGTGTTTGGTGGAGGCAGCATAGTTCTTGATGATGGGTCACCCTCAGCCGCGCGCACTGGCTCGGGAACGCGCTCCTGCCATCCTGCTGATCCGTCGCGTGCGCGCGCGCTCCGTCATCAGACCCCGCCTGTCCCAAATGGACACTAAAGCTGTACAATACGCCCTTGTGTGCTATGGATTTAAACAGTCTCATTTAATTACTCATATATGTACATTTTCATTTATTGAAATATTGTACATATTCAGCTTTAGAGTATTTGGTTGGTTTAAAACTTTACCCTGATTTAATAATTAACAATGTTGTACCTTTGAACTGCATTGATTCAGGGTTAAAGGTGGCTTTTATAAATGAATCAATATTTAACTAGCCTATATATTTAACAATAGAAACAATATTTTGCTAAAAAATATGTCTTAAGGTTTTTTACTTAACAAAAAATTATATATACAGTCAGGTCCATATATATTTGGACACTGACACAATTTTCATAATTTTGGCTCTGTATGCCACCAGAATGGAATTAAAATGAAACATGAAACTGAAGTGCAGACTTAAGCTTTAATTCAAGGGGTTGAACAAAAATATAACACAATACAACCATTTTTATACACAGTCCCCCCATTTTCAGGGGCTCAAATGTAATTGGACAAATAAATATAATCATAAATAAAATGTTCATTTTGAATATTTTGTTGAGAATCCTTTGCAGGCAATGACTCCCTTAAGTCTGGAGCTCATGGACATCATCAAAGACTGGGTTTCCTCCTTTGTGATGCTTTGCCAGGCCTTTACTGCAGCTGTCTTGAGTTGTTTTTTTGTTTGTGGGTCTTTCTTAGTTTTGTGTTCAGCAAGTGAAATGCATGCTCAATCAGGTTGAGATCAGGAGATTGACTTGGCCATTGCAGAATAATCCACTTTTTTACCTCCAACTCCTGGGTTGCTTTTGCTGTATGTTCTGGGTCATTGACTCTTCGTCCATTTTTACTATGAAGCGCCGCCCAATCAACTTTGCTCTATTTGGCTGAATCTGGGCAGAGAGTATATCCCTATACACTTCAGAATTCATCCGGCTGCTTCTGTCTTCTGTCACATAATCACTAAACACCAGTAACCCAGTGCCACTGAAAGCCATGAATGCTCATCCCATCACACTGCTCCACCATGTTTCATAGATGATGCTGTATGCTTCGGATCATGAGCTGTTTCAAGCCTTCTCCATACTCTTTTCTTCATGTCATTCTGGTACAGGTTGATCTTAATTCCAAGCATTCCAAAGAATGCTTTTCAAGAAATGGTCTGGCTTTTTTTCTGGCCTTGTTTGCACCTTGTGGTGAACCCTCTGTATTTGTTTTCGTGAAGTCTTCTCTTGATTGTAGACTCTGACAGTGACACAGCTACCTCCTGTAGAGTGTTCTTCTCTTGGCTGGATGCTGTGAACGGGTTTTTCTTTACCACGGATAGGATTCTCTGATCATCCACCACTGTTGTCTTGCGTGGACGTCCAGGCCTTTTCAGAGGTACATATTAAAGAGCTGTAATTCCTTAACCTTTCCTCCAATTGTGATGAGAATACCCTCAGAGTGTGAACTTTAAGCCCATATTCATTATACAACTGTAACTTGAATACATTTTGGTCAACAGCTAAAATAATACAAATTGTGCCTGTGTCCAAATATAGTTCCCTGTGTGAACTTTATATATATAAATTTCAGATGAACCGCTTTAATTTTAAATAGAAGTCTTTTGTAACAACATAAATGTCTTTACTGTCACTTTTGATCAATTTAATGCATCCTTGCTGAATAGAAATATTAACTTAAAAAAATCTTACTGCACAAAGCACATTATATCAGTGTTTGAAAATCCTATTTGTTCCTTAAGAATATCATACCATTGTTAGGGAGCAGAGAAGAAAAAATCAATGTGTTTTATTTTATTACATAGTAACAGAATACATATTCTTCTGTTTTAGCATCACATTATAACATAATACATAGTCATAGCTCAATGATGTCAATTTTTCGTCATTAAATATCTAAACTTCATGGCCAAAGATCCCCCACTCGCAGGTACACAACAGCTCAGAAACCATTCTGATCCATTCAGCAATATACACACAAATTTGCTACACACATACTTACAATTCACACTTCTTACAGAACATACACACATCCTCACAACATACAGAC
>JAFVLL020027535.1:179324-197684 GCA_021397915.2 Tor tambroides
ACTGAAATGTATTGTTTAACTTTTAAGCCTTTTTGTTATTCAGATATTTTGCAGAGTATTTCCATTTGTTAACCAAAGAAGGTTACATTTTTTCACAAAAATGTTTAAGTAGCCGATTACAGTTGTTTTAAAGCTAAAAGGCTAAACTATTCTATGTTTGACTTGAATTGAAAGAATAAAGAGTTTAATTTCTATTAAGGTTTATAGGGATTTTAAGATGTAGCCTAATTAGCGATTTGAATAATTAAGTTACTTATTGAGTAACTAAGTTACTTTTCAGACAGAGTAATTAGTAATTTAATTACAATATTGAAGTAATTAGTAACTGTAATTAATTACTTTTTGAAAGTAACTTACCCAACACTGAATAATAATAACAATAATTGTAGTAATTAATTTTTTTATTCATAATTTTAATAATACCAAATGAATGCATAAATTTTTTTTAGGCCTAATTCGCATTGAATCTTTGCAAGGTTATTATTTTAGCTTAGTTTTTAGATCTCTTTAACTTTTGTCCAGTTTTACTAGAGTTTTGTCTTGTTTTTGTTTTGCTATTTATTATTTTTTATTTATATATATATATATTTTTTTTTTGTATTTTAGGGCTTCCAAAGTTAATGTATCTCATTTAACTATCATAGAATGTTATTATTTAAAAATGATTAACAGTGTTAAATAATTTTTCCGCATAGTCGTGTATTGTTATCTAGTGCATTTTCATGTTTTATGCAGCAACTTAAAACGTTCAAATTTTATAATATATCATGCATCAAAAAGTAAAGTTAATTTGTGGCATTTTTATTTTAAAATTAGTTTTGGAGTCATAAGAAGTATTTATTTTAATGGGAAAAACAAACTAAATTCAAATACATTTTAGCAATGACAATGAAACAAAACAATTAGTAAAAAACAGGTGCAGGTACCAGCAGTCTTATCACATGTTGTGTGAGAGAAAGGAAAATAATAATGGTGGGTTAAATCAGAGACCTCCACCGTTGGCCTTTGACCTTGGATAAAGGTGTGTAGGAGACTGACTGAATAAAGACAGAGGAGGGAATGCTGGAGGGGGAGTTCAATCTGGAGTGATATGAAGGGTGTGTAGGTTGGATAGAGTGAAAGCGAGCTCAGCTGATTAAACAACCCAAGACTGTTGCCAACAGCAGCACTGAAAATGAAACGGCTGTAACGATGACTCATTTTTCAAGTTTATTATCATTAACTAAAGTCATTACAAAAATGAGAACTGGAATTGGAAATCGTTAATAAAACAACAAAAACAGGAGAAACTGACTGAAACTATAAATGTGGAGTACAATATGAATGAAAACTAAATGCAGTTCAGGAGAAAGTGACTTTGGTTTTAGTATTTTTTTTTTTTTTTTTTTAGTCAGTGCTGGACGAGCTTGTCTTCTATACATATTCTGCTCATTACAGCCAGATTCTGTAGTTATAATATCAACCAGCAGGGGCTAATGGACCCATGGTAACCAGAGGACACTTGACCCCTTGATTTATTCTGTTAAAAAGAGCAGTTCAGTTAGACAGGAAGGGGAGCATCATGTAATTAGCATCATCATCAAATTATGTTATGACACACTTGGAAAGGGCGACGGATAATTAGCTTTCTTGTAGCAGATTCCACACGGGCCTGCTGAAAACTTTGATTTTTCTGAAGTAAAAGAAGTTCCATACTACTACTTCTAATAAGAGTAAGAAAAGATGAAGAAATGGCCTTATTCGATTTGAAGAATGCAAAGATGGGCATTAACCATTTATTTCTATTATCATATTTCTGCTTTGCTAGGCTTGGATTGTCTTTGGAAAAGTGATCGGATGTCATGAAGCATCTAGACTCTTGTCTCTGATTGATTTCTGTTGTCTGGCTCCTGGTATGTCAAAGACTCCCTGAAAGCTTAGAAGCCTCTGGAATCTGTCCAAAAGAAGTTTTAGAGCCCAGTGTATCTGGGAAATATACGCTCTGTCATTTTCATGAAATATTAACTGATATGCTCTCCTCTGTGAACGAGCCCTGACAGATAGAGACAGTACAATACCATTTCCATTTCTAGATATTTTTTTAAAAGATTCTAGTGGTGACCCTCTTGAACCTTTCCTCCGTGGAAATAGCTGATCTTAGGCCCCATTGCTGGTGTACCTGAGCACTCACCGTGTTGGAAGATCTGATTATATGTAAAACTATATTGTCAAAATCAGCTTCTCAGTGGGTTTTCTGAACTAACTAATTAGGCTGGTTTACGGTCATGTCCAGCAAACACCAATCACACAAGTTTCTTTTGCAATAATTGGAGTCCTGTGTATGCAACTAGTCTAGGGTTTTTTTTTTTTTTTTTTTTGAAGATTTTGAAATTCCCAAGCAGGATAATGTGTGGCACTCTCTTCCTAAAATATAAAGACTTCGGTAGCGCTTTATTTTACAGTCCTGTTCCTCATGTACATACTATGTACTTATTGTAGTAATTACAATGACTAGGTAATAACTAGGTACTAACCCTGAACCTACCCCTAAACCTAACCCTACCCCATGTAGTTACCTTATATTACCAGTACTTTCTTGGGTAAGTACACTGTAAGTACATTGTAAGTACATGCAATTACACGTACTTAAAATAAAGTGCAACCAAGACTTCTATATATCTATAAAGACTATCTATATTACGGTTTAAAAGTTAGGGGGTCAATATTTTATTTTATATTTATTTTTTGAAAATAATATATATTTTTTTTACAACAACAACAACAACAACAACCCTACAACTACTATATATCTATAAAGACTATCTATATTACGGTTTAAAAGTTAGGGGGTCAATATTTTATTTTATATTTATTTTTTGAAAATAATATATATTTTTTTTTTTACAACAACAACAACAACCCTACAACTACTACTACTACTACTAATGCTTTTTAAAAATGCTTTTATTAGCCTATTACTTTTTCAGAATGCATTAAATTGATCAGTTTTCTATGTAAAGTACATGCTGGTCTTTTGAACTTTCTAATTATCAAAAAATCCTGAAAAAAATAATACATATTTTGACTTCCATAAAAATATTAAGCAGCATAACCGTTTTCAACATTGATAATAAGAAATGTGTCTTGAGCATCAAAGCAGCATATTAGAATGATTTCTGAAGGGTCATGTGACAATGAAGACTGGAGTAATGATGCTGAAAATTCAGCTTTGCCATCACATTTACTATATATTAAAAATATATTAAAATGGAGAACTGTTATTTTAAAATTTAAATTGTAGTGATATTTCACAATGTTTTTACTGTATTTACCATATATTAATGTATTGCTGTATTTTTCATCAAATAAAGCATTAGTGAGCGTTACAGACTTGTCAAAATTAAATTCTTCTTCTTATTATTTTTTTTATCGACCCTACTTTTTGAATGGTCATGTAGTGAGGGTTTATTATATTGGTCCATTATAGGTCATTATATGTAGATTTCATTTTGATTACTTACTATTAAGAAACTTTTAAAACTCATTGTTTTCTTTCTTTTCTTTTTTAGATAAATATATAAAAAATGGGTAACTGTCAGTCTTGTGTTTGTCTTGTGTCTTGTTTCCACGTGCTCCCAGTGTTTCCATGCCCTTATTTGGTTAGTTTCCGTTTTGCTGTTCTCGTTTGGTCCCCATTTAGGTTATTAGTTTCCAGCCGTGTGTCATTATTTATCTAATTACTCCTGTTTATAAGCCCTGTGTTTCCCTGAGTCTAGTGTCTGCTGTTATATGTCATTCGTGTGCATCATGTCTCCTGCATTCTCCATGTTCCTGTGTTCCTTGGCATTTGGTTTCTATTAAAGACGTTGTGAACATTATCTCCTGAGTCTCCTCGCTCCGTGCTCCTGGTGAACGTGACAGAACAGCGGACCAAAAAACAGTTACCTCTGTGCCACCTTCCCCCATTTTTTTTTTGTTTTTTGAAGAGTTTTTTGTTTAGTTCTGTTTTCCCCCTGCGGCTATGGAAGTCACCGCTCGCTTCATCGCCCTTGCCCACCGGGATCTCCCCTTTGTTGAGTATTTGTGGGAGTTCTGCGGGCTTGCCGTGGCGACGGCATTCGATGACGCCACCATCCTCTCGCTGTTCTGGCACGGGGCCAACTACCATCGCCCCGTGGATCTCCCAGACACCACCGGACTAAGTTGGAGGGAAGGGATCCTCCAGTGTTTGGAGTGTGTCCTGCCCCGAGCCAGAACCAGCCCGCCGTCGTCCGCGGGGAAGTCAAGCCTGCCGTCCACGGGGAAATCAACGCCGCCATCCGCGGTTCCCTCAAGCCCGCCGCCATCCGCGGTTCCCTCAAGCCCGCCGCCGCCTGCGGCTCTCTCAAGCCCGCCGTCCGCGGTTAAATCAACGCTGCTGTCCGCGGCTCACTCCAGCCCAGAGCACGCTCCAGTGCCAGCCCCTTGAAAGCGCCTTGCTGGGCCCGCTCCTCCAGAACGCCAGCCGGATCCAGCCTCTACTTTCCCCAAGGATTTTTTTGGGGGGTAGTATGGCTCTAGCCGTAGAGGCCGGGGCGGGGGCTAGGGCCGCGAGTGATGCCATGGCCCCCCGAGTCCCCAGATCCGCCATGGCCGCCCAAGCTCCCTGTTCCGCCATGGCCTTCCGAGTCCCCTGACCCGCCATGGCGCCCTGAGTCTCCAGACCCGCCATGGCCTCCCGAGTTCCCTGACCCGCCATGGCGCCCCGAGTCCCCTGACCCGCCATGGCCGCCCGAGCTCCCTGCTCCACCGTGGGTCCTGGAACGGGTGCTGCCCTGGAGGCAGTCTGTCCTGTCTCCTTGTCCCTGAAGGCCTCCAGAGCGCCCACCCCCCCTCCCCATGGGATGTTATATGGCACGAGGACGCGCCTTCCGGAGGTGGGCATGATTGTCAGTCTTGTGTTTGTCTTGTGTCTTGTTTCCACATGCTCCCAGTGTTTCCATGCACTTATTTGGTTAGTTTCCTGTTTCCTGTTCTCGTTTGGTCCCCATTTAGGTTATTAATTTCCAGCCATGTGTCATTATTTATCTAATTACTCCTCTGTTTATAAGCCCTGTGTTTCCCTGAGTCTAGTGTCTAATGTTATATGTCATTCGTGTGCATCATGTCTCCTGCGTTCTCCATGTTCCTGTGTTCCTTGACATTTGGTTTCTATTGAAGACGTTGTGAACATTATCTCCTGAGTCTCCTCGCTCCGTGCTCCTGGTGAACGTGACAGTAACTGCATCAAAAATAATTATACATTTTAAATGACATCTTAATGTAAACTTAAGATGTCAATATGTTTAGCAATTATTTTCAATGCATTTATCTTGTTTTATATATTTATATATATATATTTAATATATTTTGTATATGTTATATATTCTTCCTTCCTTCTTTCCTGTCTATGTTATCAGATACAACTATAAATATATTTAAAATGACAAATTCATTGAGTAATGAAGTGGGTAGACTAGTGTGTAGACATTGGCACTACACACTTTATACTTTTAGCATAAAAGTATCAAGGCACATAAGATAAAATAGTTTTTTTCTAAAGAGGTACAGTTATGAAGGTGCTGGCACCAAAACAAGTGTTTATGTTGCAAAAGATCAGTGTTTTGATCCCAAAAACACCTTCTACTTCTTCTCCCAAAAGAATGTCACTGCATGACACCTTGCTCAGTGCCTGTGCTCCACACCCCGACTGCATCTCTCACCCACACAAGATTTCATAAGCACACATGAGTAATTTCTGGAGGCAGGAAAGAACATGTCTCTCTCTTCAAAGGATTAACTGTGTACATATGAAAGGCCAGCTCTAATACCTCTGAATGTTTTGAATACTTAAAGGTGCCAAACTGGAACAAAATCATCCATGAGGTCATAATATGTTCTAACCGTCTGTCTAGTAGACACAAGATTGTCAAAAACAGTTTAAATGGGAAGAGTTGTGCACCATCTTGCGTTATTGATCTTTTTGGAGGGAAACAGGTGTTTACACGACCTTTTGCTGAATGTCTGGCATGAGGATAGGGGAGTGAAACGTCTTGGACTTCCAGCGAACTGGAAAATAACTGACTCTCTGTTAAAACTGGATGATAAACTTGTCTATTCAGGGTGAAGTCATACACCAACTGTTCCTCCCACATGCAGAGACAGTGAGAGAGTGTAAAATGCAGGGAAACAGGAAGCTTCGTTTATACGGTTAGGATACAGTCTCAAGTTTCACACAGCTCTTGTGTTTATGTGTGTGTCAGGGGGAAGGCCAAATAAAGGCAGTTTAGCACTGCCTGATGGGCCATAAATTTCATAAATTTTTAATTCATAAATATCATGTTTTTGTGGAGTTGCACCACATGATATTTTACAACAGGAACTAACCTGCCTTGCCATTGCAAGGTCAAATTATCTGATATTTGAAGAGACGGATATTATATAAGGACAGTTGTATTACCTGACAGTGTTATTTTAGAATACTATTTATATACTATTATAGCATTTTATTATTATTTTGGATGAGCTTTATTTTTCAATTTTTAAAGGACTAGTTTTAACATTTTAGTTTGAAAATTTACTCTTTGGTTTTTTTTTTTGGTTTTTTTTTCATCAGAACAGATTTTTTAGCAAAAAGAAAATTTAGCATTACATCACTTGCTCACCAATGGGTCTTCTGCAGTGAATGGGTGCCGTCAGAATGAGAGTGCAAACAGCTGATAAAAACATCACAATAATTCACAAGTAATCCACACCACTTCAGCCCATCAGTTAACATCTTATGAAGTGAAAAGCAATGTGTTTGTATGAATCAAATCCATCACGAAGGCGTTTTAACTTTAAATTGTTGCTTCTGGCCAAAATATGAGACCATAAGTCTCATAAGTCTGCAGTGAAAAAGTTCATCTCCTCTCACAACAAAATCCACAAACATATTTGTTTGGAACTTCTTTGGAATGTTTTCACTTCTAAAACAGTACTTGATCTGTGCATATTTCTCTCCTGATTCAGACAAGACAACTGCATTGGAGGATGTGTTATAGTGGATTATAGACTATTTTAGCCATAAGTAACGGTTTGAAGTAAAAAAAACTTTTTAATGATAGATTTGTTTCGTACAAACACACAGCTTTGCACTTCACAAGACATTAATTGATGGACTGGAACCGTGTGTGTGTGTATGAACACATATCTTTACACACATTCACACACCCACTCTCTAAAACTTGCCTGTTCAGATGTCCTGTTAAACCCTTACCACCGACAGTAAATCTATGTATCTGTTTCCCTGTCTTTTCTAAGCTCAAAGACTTTTAATAAATGAACTGGTTTGAAGTACAAAGATCCTGCGCTCCCACATGTCTTCAAGTACTTGTGTATTATCAGTACTTGTCCTGGCATGTAACAGGCTCTTGTGTTCAGATTGTTATTCTCTTTAGACAGCATTACCTTCCCCCAGTCTGCAGGTTCTTTGAAACCCCGGAGACAGGATGAGACATGCTCTTTTACCTTTTTTATGTCAAGTTATCATCATCATCATCATCACCGACTTTTAACTTTATAATTAACATGTGCCGAAGTTAAATGGTATTTCCAGTTGGTTCATGACATCTTTATGCATGTTTTAACAGGCACGTTTGTGCTGTAAAAAGATCATTTATGATAAATGGTTACCTAACAATAACAGTTGATGGTGTAAGGAGATAAAAAGGGCATACATAACATGGTTAACTGAGACAAAAATAAGACTGTTTTGCAAGTATGCATTTTTAAACATAATTCATTGCAGTCTCTGTGGTCACTGTGATCATGTTTGTTTCAAGCAGTGGCATGATTGTTTAGATTTTTGTCTCTGGAGGTTTTGCTCATGAGCTCAGCGAGTTATTCATATTCCTCACAAAGAACCTTTTTTGATCTATCATATTATGATTAATTTTTTTATCCTATTTTGTCCTGTTATGCTTCATTTTCCCCATAAAAACACTCATATGATCATATTGTCACATGCATGGAAGTTCAATAGGCTCATTTAATTTGATCAGCAATAATAAGTCATCCTTAAAAATTATGGTCACATTATTTTAAGGTCCGATTCTCACTATTAACAAACCATTAACTACAACTTTTGCCTCAGTAAACTCCTAATTTGCTGCTTATTAATAGTAAGGTAGTTGTTAAGTTTAGTTATTGGGTAGGATTAGGGTTGTAGAATATGGTCATGCAGAATATGTGCTTTATAAGTACTAATAAACAGCCAATATGTTAATAATAAGCATGCTAATAAGCAACTAGTATATAGTGAGAATTGGTCCCTATACTAAAGTGTTACCCAAATTATTATTACACACATAGTTTTGAACAAATGTCCTACACAGCAAAAAATGAAAAAAAAAAATAAATAAATAAAATAAAAATAAAAAACAAATAAATAAAATAAAAATAAAATTCTAAATAAAAATAAGATTTTTATATATGACTTGTTTCCAGATAGTATATCTTAAATATATTTTTTGCACTATTATTAAATGAAATTATATTGTTTTTTACACAAATGGCAATTTAAGTGTGTTAGATTTATGCTTAAAACATACATAGAAATTCTTAAAGGGTAAAATACTACTACTACTACTACTACTACTACTACTAATAATAAATAAAAGTAACTTTTCTTTTTTTTTTCAGAAAAATGAAGACAACAATAACAACATTTCAAATCCTCCAAAACCCACAATAAATATAAAATGAGTAGTGTGACTCACCACATTTGACCATGTTTCCCTCAATGTGTTTTTGTTTTTGCTGTTTATGTGCTGTATTAAGTGCCCAGGGTCTGCTCGTATTTTAACGGAGAACAGGAGGTTGCAAGCATTATCTCTCTGGTCTCTCCTCTCTCGATCTTTCCTTCTTCTGTACTGTGGGTTGAGTCTCCACAGACTGCCATGATGTGGGTGTTTTGTGTAATACCCACAAGCGCACAAACCCTCCCTCTCCTTTCCCTCCCTTTTCGGTTTATCTCTATCCACAAGTTCCTGTTTGCAAAAACTGCAGCAGCATTTCTGTTTTGATATCGGCAATGAATCTTTTATAATTTTTCAGAATACCTATATCACCCCATGCACGCATGCATGCATTCGATCCTGTCCTGTCATGCCATCTACAGTATGTGGGCTGTGATCCCTCATAAGGCACTATACTCATGTGCATTCAACCGCATGTGCATTTCTACAGGTCTGGCAGATGGTGATCGAACATAAAACAAGCTGCGTTAACATGAACCTCAGGAATCCCAGCATAAGCACTCGTTAGATGGGATCACATCCGGCCTACATAAGGGCAGTGACAGTTAAGAGGGATATGATACTTCAGACCTCCCAAGGGCCGGCTTTTAATGGGGCCATTCTGGCCCTTGAGTCCAGTGCCATCTATTACAGCTGTGACCTTCAAAGGATGTGAATGGTGTAGAGGATACTCTTTCTAAAACATCTGTGTCCTTGTGCAATGATGCTTTCTTCATTAATGTGAATCGTTTTTTTAATCTATTACCCCATAGGTCTTTCTCATTTTATATGTTGGATCACAGAAAAGAATGACATTAATATAAAGTCAGTTTCAGCCACTATTTCCAGCCATGCAAGTGCTGCTCATATCTTTTTTTGATAAAAGACATCAGTTTGAAAAGTATATTTCAATAACATTTCACATCAGGAATAAAATCTGACATAAAATTTTGAGATGCACAATATATTGATACCATGTCCCATATTAGATATATTATTTTATTGTATCAGTATTGTGTGTGTGTGTGTGTGTATGTATATATATATATATATATATATATATATATAGTATATTTTATATAAATGCTTATTTTCCCTGTTTTTTTTTAAATTAGATTGTTTTCTGTCATCTAACACTCACTTAATCTAAAATCTAATAACCCTTATGTATAATGTAATTATCAAAATTAATATTTTTTTTTTTTTGTAAAGAACGTTAGAACATTATGAAGTCTACATCTCTTTTAAAACTATTTTTTTATTTATTTATTTCATTTTATTTATTTGGACAAAATAGAGTTGTATTATTGGCCAGAACAGGAAAAAAATGGTCTTATTAATATTGATGTATTCTTTGTATCATAAATTGTTTATTAAGCCTAAATCATAAACAAACTCAGGCCCATCTAACTAATGTACCATTAAAAAAAGTCTTCTTTCTTTCTTTCTTTCTTTCTTTCTTTCTTTCTTTCTTTCTTAACACTTTTACTCGGTAATGATTACAAAAGATTTCTATTTGAAATAACTATTCATCCACAATCCTGAAAAAATGCATCATGGTTTCCACAAAAATATTAAGCAGCACAACATCAACATTGATAATAATAAGAAATGCAGCAAATCAGAATATTAGAATGATTTCTGAAAGGATGTGTGACACTGAAGACTGGAGTAATCAAATCAGCTTTGTCATCTGAAGGATCTGAGGATCCTCAAATGCAAACTGTGTGTTTTGCTTCAAGAGAGCAACCATATATTTGTGTTGTGTTTTGCTGTCTTTTATATGTTCGTTCGTTCGTTCATTCATTCTCGTTAATCATTTAATCATTGTATTATTATTCAATTTATTCTTATAATCATTTATAATAATCAGTACAGCATATATTATATTATATTGTTGTTTTTTTATAATATTTTTCCATTGTTGTTTAGTCTTATGACTGCGGTTTCAAGGGCTGTTTTGTCTTCATGAATAAGAGATACGACGGAATGTTTATGGAAACTCAAGGTTTATGGGATGTTGTTTTGAAGCAGTTTTGGTATAACAATACCTACCTGTTGAATTTATGTTGGTCAGACGAAGTCTGAGCATTGAAACATACACAACTAAGACTATCCAGTAAACTCTGCTCCTTGTTATCATCACCACTTCGTCTCCTGCTTCTGCTCTTCTCTGGCTTTTTCCTCGGTTGACTTCTTGGCTGATAGAAGGCTGTTAATACCGGACAAGACTTGCTGTTAACAGGTTTTGGGAATTAGACTACTTTGCTGATGAGTTGTTCTGGTACCAGTCAAAACAGGTATTTTCTGACAGGATCTGGCGTCTGGGGCTGGATCTTAATTATCTGGTGTGGGGACACATCACATGAGTAAATTACATTTTACTACAGTTAAAAATTTATTATTATTTCACAATACTACTGTTTTATGGTATTTTTGATCAAATAAATGCAGCCTTGATGAGATACTATACTGAAAACTTTGGTGTCTCTATTAAAAATGTGCTATTTCAACTGGAAAACAGGACTTCAGACTATATAACGATTTGTCCCATTCATAAATGTATGAGGCAACCATTTCTGCCTTACACTGTACAGTCTCTGGTTCGATTGCTGTTGAATAAGTTGAGTAAATCAGTCACATAGTGTAATCAGATGTGTGAAGCGGTGATGTTTAGCATTGAATTAAGCAGGTTAATGGTGCGTTCTACTGTGGAAGTGGAAAGGGGTGACACACATTAAACTGTATTGCACTTGACAGGCAAACACTTGTCAAAAGTCCCTCTTGTGCTGCTGATAGAGGGTCCATGATGTTATTTATTCATTTTCTCCCGTGTCTGTGTGCTTTATAAACCTGTAAAGTGCTTGATGTTTACCCTTGTCCTTCTGTTTCTCTTTTCTTTGTCTCCATCCTACACTTGGTTTTTGCTCCCTCAGCCTGTGGTTATGCAACAGAGCGACTGAATTAATGATCAGTGTTGATACAGGGCAACCAAACAACATGGCCATTTCTGATGCAAACATCTGAAATGACACTGAAAAGCACAACAGGCTACAGTATGCTCAAAAGAATGACATGGAACTATGCACACTAATTCACTGTGGCATTTGAATCACTTTTAGTGCATATTGATGTATGATCTTGTTTTCATGCTTGTTTTAAATATAAACATGTCAGTTTGGTGAGTACTTCATTTAATCTGTAACATTAAAGGGGTCATATGATGCGATTTCAAGTTTTCCTTTCTCTTTGGAGTGTTACAAGCTGTTCATGCATAGATAAGATCCCTGAAGTTGCAAAGACTAAAGTCTCAAAAGCAAAGAGAGATTCTTTATAAAAGTTAAGACTCTGCCACGCCCCCCTAAACCGTCATTTAAACACGCCCCCACATGTCTACGTCATGGTGTGGGGAGATTTTCATAACACCGCCCAAAAGTATACTCAAAGAAAGGGGGCGTGATTTTTATTCTCGCTGTAGTACTGTTGCTGCCTTCGGCGCCATGTCTTGGAGATGCTGTGTTTCATTGTAAAAGTGAAAGTACTTTGTCTGGGCTTCCAAAAGAGGACACAACTAAAAATCAGTGGTTAAGTTGTATTTACAACACTGTTCCAGAACAGTTTAACCCAAATATTAGAGTGTGTGCAGCGCATTTTATGGAGGACTATTTCCTGAACCTGGCAGGAGAGTAGCCTACAATGCTGGCTTGCACAAAGGCTGTTTCTGTAAAGTGGGGCAATTCCAACTTTGAAAGGACAGTCTGACGCTTCTAACTCACAGCCTGTAAGTACATTTCTGCTACTGACTATTCAAACGCTAGTTTTGAGCAGTGTAGAATAGCTCTTGTTATTTGTCATTTCTCTGATCACAAATGCAGTAAAAAGACAGTATAAGTCATTATAATCAGTAATTATGTCCCCACTGGATGCAACAAATGCCTCGTTTGTAATGGGTTTTATTGTTTTAGTCTCGTCGCGCCGGGAAACGCCAACATTATGGGATATTGTATGGGATATAGTATAATGGTGCCAGAACCGTCGCAAGGGCTGTGCAATGTGTGCGACCACACAGGGCTTCGTGCTTTAAAGGGACTCATGGATTTTAAATTCATTTTCATGTACATTTTAATTAAATAAAACTTACATAATTTACTAGGCTGAAATGTAAGGTTTGAAATGTAAGGTTTTTTATTAGTCAAAACTTGTATTATTTGAGCTGTAAAATAGTTAAAATTGTAGGTTTTTAAAGGTCGTTTTATATTTCAGCTTGTTTCCATAGACATTGGTGTTGTTTAAAAAAAAAACAAAAAACTAAGCAACATGTTGTTCTAATTTAATATCAGAATTTTCTGAAAACATTTCAGCTGCGATTCCAAGAACATTTTAGAAGAAATGTAGTTTTTGTTAATGCAATAAGCATGTAACACTAATGTACATTACTGATAACAAATATGAGAAGAATTTATATAAAACATACTCATTATATTTCATTATATAATCAGTACGTAATGTAGGGAATTATGAAATTACTTTCAATCATACAGTAATTCACATTTTTAACATATATAAAAACAAAAAATTGACTCAATTTTAGAGTAAAATTACAGTGTAGTTTTGTAGTTTACCAATTAACAGGTTTACTGTAGATTTTTTACAGTGGTTTTTTTTCTGTAAAAATTACACATTTATTTAAGTATAGAGACAACAGGCAGACAAGGGGAATTGGACATTTTTACATGCCATTTTACTGTATGTTTATGCAGTGAGTGGCCTGGTACTCATTCCCAACATTACCCGCAGTCCCACATCCTTGTGTGTCCATATTTGTATTTGTGTGCATGTACAAGGTTATACCTCGAAACTGATCATTTTAAACTTTTAAACAAGATGACCTAATCAAGGCACGCGTTCACCTTCAAGAAGTACATTTGACTTTCTCCCTTCTTTTTCTGTGTCTCTCTCTGTTATTCACAGGGTTCTTTATTAGCTATTTGGCAGTGACACACACTGGCTCACCTCATTCCCATCTGTTCTCCCCTTAATGCAGTTCACAGTGTTGGGGGAGAGAGGGAAGTGACCCCTTCTCACCTCTACTCAATACTCTACAAACACATCCATGCTCCTGACCACATCCTCCCGCTGAACAACCCCAGGGGATGCACACAGAGCTGAAGGCCACATCAGGTCAAATAACTGCTGATCTAGAGCCAGTGTGACGCTCCCTGCCACAGATTCAAAGACCTTTAGCGCTGCCAATTTCATGTCCCTCTGCTGAGGTTAATACACAGCTGATTCACTGCTAGCTGAGAGAATCAACTGTGATCATGGATCAAGGATACCAATAGGAAATGGGGGCTGGTGTCAAAAGAGATATAATATATGGCAGTTGTCTAAATAAACTTTTTTTTTTTTTTTTAAATGTTATATCCTAACATTCCTTTTTTTTCAGCAACAACATTTAAACTGGAAAAAAAGTGACAGTAAAGACATTTATAGTGCTATAAACGATTTATATTTCAAATAAATGCTGTTTTTTTTTTAATCTTTCAATTCATCAAAGAATCCTAAAAAAAATTAATCATAGTTTCCACAATATTAAGCAGCACAGCTGTTTTTAACATTGATAATAATAATAAATGTTTCTTGAGAGAAATCAGCATATAAGAATGATTTCTGAAGGATCATGTGACACCGAAGACAGGAGTAAATCAAATAAATGCAGTCTTGCTAAGTATAAGGGACTTCAAAAACCCCAAACAGTAGAGAACAATAGTTTGAACTTTTTTTGTGGTGCCATCAGCCAATCAGCACCTGTGGCTCTAAAGTGAGACTTATACAACTCTTATGATTAGCTCAAAAAACCTGGAAGCAGAACTGAGTGCTCATATATGCTGACTTGAGTTTGAAATGGTTTTGTGGTTGTGATCATGGATGATGTAAAAAGTGGCTTTAGAAGTAATGTATGAAATAATTATGTCATGACAGGGTTGTTGATTCTTTTATTAATGGTACGTATTTTGTATAATACAGTGAATTTCACTTTCATGCCCCATTTCCAAACATTCAAGGTAATAAGAGAACCTCCTCTCAGATGCTGATTATTTCATAAGAATGCCACTGTTGTCTTGCCAAGATGGAACGTCGCTTTCTTTCATTGTGTCATCTGGCTATGTGTGTGAGCTGACACTGCGTGTGGTCGCCTGTACAGATGCAGATAAACCATCAGGATGGGCAAAGATTCCCCACTGAACTCTGTGACTGTAGTTTTGGCTAGCGGCAGGCATTAGGACATGATCTGGATCTCTATTGATTCCCTCTCTCTTTCTCTCCCCTCAGGACACATGTGGTATTGAGTTCCCCTGTGAAGGGATCAGACAGCGGGCAGAGAGTCAGCTCAGGAAGCCATCCCTGCGAGCATATGGGTGAGTTTCTAATTACTGTACTCCATATTCACATTGTGATTGCCTAAAATCTACTGGCCTCCATGTTTCAGGTCTGCCTTTTACTCTGTTTTCTTCCAAGTACCTAGATTATCAAAAAATAAATCACAGTTAAGCTTTATCGGTTACTTTAAAGAAACAGATTTGAATATATTAAAATAAATTATTTTACTCATTACTCATTTATCAGCTAAGAAGTGGTGAATTATGTTGAAACGCTGTCCCCTTGTGGTCACACTGTGTCAACAGCACTGGCTAACCGCTGCAGCAACATTCATATTATTTAAAATATATCTTAATTTATCAAATGTCTTAATGTTTGACAATATAACATAATTTTATTTTTATTATATGAGCATACAGAAAATATATTTTGGATTATCCATCTATTTTATTGTTAATTGCCAGATGCCTCTTAATTGTGAAATGTTCACTTGCAGTGTAATTCAAATCTCAAATGTATTACTTGCAGATAATACAAAATTTTAAAATTGATGAAACAAAGTAGGCAGAAGATTCAGTCAGCTAGTCATCTTGAGTAGTGTTACAAACAACCAAATCAGATATCAATCAGTGTTTGTCTTCACCACATCATTTGTGGTTCAAAACCGTCCATCAGTCGTTCGTGACAGATGGTTTGCATTTCCTGTTTAGTGCTGTAATTCCTGTTTCTGCCACAGCATGATCACTAACTTTTTTTTTTCTTTTTTTTTATTACTTCAAAATCAATTATACAGATTATACAGAAATACTTAACTTCAAACATAACTCACACACAAAAGAAACAACAACAGCATGATCACTAACTAACTCTCAGGAAGTAACTCCTCTTTGAATTTTTTTTTTTTCTTCGTTATCACCACAGTTGTCTGAATCAGGGGTTTTCAAACCATTTAATGCCCCCAATGGGGAAAAACTCCCTAGAAAGTGATAACACAAAAGATTCGTGATGTTTGCAAAAAAACGAATAGATGAAATATGAGAAATAAATACAGTATATTTTTCACAGAACAATATGCCTGTTTAAATACAGTATTGGTGTTATATGATATAGAATATATTTTGCACATCTTTCACAGACCCCCTAGCACCACCTTGTGGCTTCATAGGGATTACTGGACCCACTTTGAAAATCCCAGGTCTGAAAAATAGCAATGTAATGTGTTTGTGATACAATATATCAACAATGCACTGCGATAACACTGTCAAACACCTCTCTCTCTCTCTCTCTCTCTCTCTCTCTCTCTCTCTCTCTCTCTCTCTCTAATGCAGAAACAATTTCATTTTCATAAGTTAATAGTTAATTGATTACTAGTCAGTGAAGAAGAGAAGACTCCTATTGTGATGTCAAGAAAATTGATAGGTATTTGGAGTTACTGTCATTATATACTAGAAAGGCAATAGTTTCACTGCCAGTGTGGACAAAATATCATTTAAAAAATGATTGATGGGGCAAACTGGACTCTCAGGTATAGATTTCACAGCATATTTTATATAAAATATGGGTTAACCAGTGGCCTGCTGAAATATTCTGAATATCCACTAAGAGGCGCTGTTGATCTTTTTCTGGCAAGAAAAAAGGAAAAATCTATGTAAGAACAAAAAAACCCAAACAAACACATCAATGCACTTCAGCAAAATCAACAATATGTGATTTTTAAATGGAGAGGCCATTAAAAGGCAACCTGCCGTTTACTTTGGTTGTGTTAAAAGTAGCTTTATTGAAGGATAAAGACTGGTGATTGAACTTCAGATGCAGCTAGTAATTAGATGACGGCATCTTAGAACCCTTTTCTTCCCATGAAAGGAGTCATTGAATGCATTGCAATTATGAAGAAATCTGCTGCAACAGGTGACATTAAGGTCATATATGCTCACAGATGCAGAACTTCACTTAAACCTGTTTGGCCACATTTTGGATTCATGTTTAAAATTTATCCATTTGGCTGCTAAACCTGCTAAAAAGTGCCTATTATGCTGTAAATCAGATTTCCCGTCAGACAGACTCTCATTCAGACTGCCTAAACAGCACACCCATGTCATCTTAACTGAAGACATCACAGCAATCAGTAATAATAATAAAAGCACATACAATTTGAAGATTAGACAAGCCACAGACACACAATCAGCACCTTGGCCCTGAATGTCAGCAAGAGAAACGGAATGCTTTCTGGCTGAAAAGAAAAGCGCTTACAGAGACAAAACGAGGCTCACATAGCAGTGCTGATGATGTAACGTTGGAAATGGCTAGCTGCTTCAGATTCCTTGGTCTACTGATCTCAAGACCACACTGAAAAAGGTGTTGTGACAGCTCAGCTTTAGGTGCTGTTAGAGAATGTGTGTGATTTTGACAAACAATTGTGAAGCACTATCGCAGAAAACACTCTTACTGGCGCTTTTTGCTGTTATCTACTAACACGAGTGAGGAAGAACACTTGTGGGTAGCTGCTACAGAACACTTAAAGGGATATTTCACCTAAAAATGACGCAACTACTAGTTTCCCCAGCGATGCAATTTCCATGTTCAAGGCCCAGAAAGGTAGTAAGGACATCATTAAAATAGTCCATGTGACATCAGTGGTTCAAGCGTAATTTTTGGATGCTATGAGAATACTTTTTGTGTGCAAAGAATACAAAAATAACTTTTTTAACAACGTGGTAGTTCCGTTGCTGTCTATGGAGGGTCAGGAAGCTCACGGATTTCATCAAAAATACCTTAATTTGTGTTCTGAAGATGAACGAAGGTCTTACGACATGAGAGTGAGTAATTAATGACAGAATTTTTATTTTTTTTTTTTTAAATTTTTTTTTTTAGGTGAACTATGAACTATGGACTGTCCAATTGATCATATACACTGAACAAAATTATAAACGCAACACTTTTGTTTTTGCCCCCATTTTTCTTGAGCTGAACTCAAAGTTCTAAGACTTTTTCTATGTACACAAAAGGCCTATTTTTCTAAAATATTGTTCACAAATCTGTCTAAATCTGTGTTAGTGAGCACTTCTCCTTTGCCGAGATAATCCATCCACCTCACAGGTGTGCCTTAGGCTGGCCACAATAAAAGGCCACTCTAAAATGTGCAGTTTTATCACACAGCACAATGCCACAGATGTCGCAAGTTTTGAGGGAGCGTGCAATTGGCATG
>JAFVLL020027536.1:0-125550 GCA_021397915.2 Tor tambroides
ACAGCCAATCATCGTGGGCGGCGCTAAATTGGCGGCAAATTTGAATTTGCGTTATCTTGCGCGCGCGCGCGTATACACACACACACACACACACAACACTAGACTAAACCTACCATCACGGAAAACAATACCAAATAATGATTAAAATTAGCATTTATTTGCAAGACAAGGTTAAAAGAGTAGTAAAAGAAACAATGCATAATTTACAGTACACTGTATGTACAAATACTATATTTGTACAAATACTATACCTTAAAAACCTCACTTTAACCCTCACATGATTAACGATCTTCAATGGTAATAAAAATTCTTTGACTGAATGATTTGTGGTTAAAAAAAATCCCCTATTTTTACAGGAATAATCTGTAATATTAAATAGCATTTTATGTAAAATTACGCATTACTCTGTGAAAATACAGAAAATTTCAGTTTAAAAAATAGAAAATTGATGTAATACCGAAATACAAGCAATTATCTGTAAATTTATTGGTGGAACTTTAAAATACAGAAAAGATCTGTAAAACAACGGTATTTCATCGTATAATGAAAAAATGGGAAAATTCTGTAAAAAAAAAATACAGACAGTTACCTGTAAAAAAAAACTTTTTTTTTAAACAGTGTATACTTTAACCATATTTCAAATACAATAGAAGTAATTATGAATTTACATATAAATATGTACTAAAGTCCTACTTCAGTGAGTGTCAGAAAGTACTCTTAAATTCAACTAATTGCATTTAATGTAAATTGAAACTATATTTAATTTAAATGCAAATAACATGCAGTTAAGTGTCTGAAAACATTCATTTCAGCTTGCAGTAGAGTATTTTGAGTATATCCTTACCATGTTAAGTACTAAAGATATGCAGCTATATTACATACAGCTGAACAAATTCACACACACATCCGTAGACAAGTGCCAAAATATTGTGCAAACCATTAATTTGTATTTTGTGATGACATATTCAGTTTGCTTTTCCTTCAAATATCTTCTCCTTTTTTTAATTACAGAGATGTCATTTTGACATCAAACTCTATTTTATTTATTTATTTGTGTGTGTGTGTGTGTGTGCAAAAACTGCTAAATGTACTTGTGTACAATGTATTCCCATTCAATTTGGTGTAAATAGGTCTTTATTCCAGCAAACAGTTCTTGTAAGGAACAAATTTAGCTCAGTTCATGTTGGTTGGATTTACTCCACAAAATGAGATGTGAGCTATATATGACAGCAATTTTAACCACAATGAATTTGCATGTCTGTCTGTTCACTTCTTTGTATCTGTGTGTGCTTCCGTACACACACACACACACACAATAACAATAAAACCTAACTTCCCTGTAATGAGGTCTTTGGGTCAGAACATTATACTACAAAAAACTTTATTATTAGGTCTGATTGCACACACATCGGGACAAATTTCACCACTCTTAATTCAATTTCAGGGTGAAGACACTGGGACTCGACTGATGCTTTCACAGAGCTGGAAATGAAAAAAAAAATACATGATTGGAAAATTTATCACTGTAATGCAAAGTTAATCTTGCAAGGTTTTTAAAGTTCTGCCATATTTGAGATTTTACTAATGAATGCCATGTGATCCCAAGTTTCATTTCCATGATTAGGCTAATAACATGAAATATAACTATAATCTGTTTTACCTATTTAGCCTAG
Organism: Tor tambroides; assembly: GCA_021397915.2. Taxonomy (NCBI): domain Eukaryota; kingdom Metazoa; phylum Chordata; class Actinopteri; order Cypriniformes; family Cyprinidae; genus Tor; species Tor tambroides. The sequence continues at coordinate 1,674 of JAFVLL020027536.1, forward strand.
CTAACCTAGATTTTCCACTTGCCATATAACTTCTGCTTTATAATCTAGACTTGTTGCAGATTTCAGATACAAAGAATACATTTTTTAAAATACAGAGAATTCCTGTTTATATTTAGGTATTTCTGTAGCTTTTAATAATACAAATACTCCTGCTTTTAATAAAAATGTTGTTATATCTGACACAAACATTATTCATAGACAGTCACAGAGACAACTGTGAACTTTTAATGAAATACGCATCTTACTGTAATATAAATCTACATATGTATTCCATCACATTTATCTTGTAGCACTGATTGGCAGGTTTTATGACACAGCTATTCTGAAATTATTGTTATATAGACAGAATTCTTCTACGTGTTGTTATAAGTGCATTTATTACATTGTAATAACATGATTAATAGTCATGTCAACACACACAAGCCCATGAGGAGTTTCAAAAGAGGGTTTATCTGAAGCCACAGCTGTTAAATATTGTATAAATGCAAGGGGGGCCTCAGAAAGCATATGAGTTTCATTTCGGTCATTGAAAACAACAACGTGTGTCATTATGAATGGCATGGTGAGCAGAGAGAATGTGGTTATCATTAAAATGACTAAACACACAGAGATGAGTGTTCTCCAGAGGCCAGGATACACACATACACTCACAAGAAATCACAGAAAGAGGACAGCCAGATACACACACACACACACACACACACACACACACACACTGTGAGGGGAAAATTCTTTAAAAGCTTCCTCTAAGTGTAAGAGAGAATCGCTGTTTTGATACTCACTGATATCATACTGCATTGATTACAGCGTTACACAGTTAGATCAATGCAAACATCCTTATCACAGTCTGAAATCAGGTCTACAAATCTAACAAACCTTTTCCCATTACAATGCTTTTACGTAACACATTTGTATGGCATATTTAATCATATTTGCAATTAGGTTATCTTCTAAATGCATCTGATGTTTTGAAGCAAAACGCATTGCAGGCAAAACCTTCCCCTGCTTTTATATTTTACAGGTTTTTGCTATTTTATTGGTAGTGAAAGTGGAGAAATGAATGGAAACGAGGAGGTTCAGAATAAGATCGGATTTGTCATTGCTGGAATTTGAATCTGTAGCTCCTGCATTAGCACCATACGTCGCTCAGTATGTCTGAATCACATGTAGGCCACATCTCAAACAACTTCTGATGTTTCAAACTGGAAAATACTTGGAAAAGTATGAATGTTTTACATTTGTGCTAATTGTTTCTAACTATCCCAAACAATTCAAATCTGGGTCGTGTTTTCTAAGCTCATTGCTGACAAACATATTTAAAACATTCAAACCAAACCAAAACCATAATGACCCATTTAATGGAATGTGTGACGAGTCGGCTGCCTCCCCCCTGTAATATCATCACCACCCCGTCCCTTATTCGCCGCCCTTCACCAGGCTCCCGACGGGAGTGGGCGTGTGAGAGGAGGGGCGCTGAAACTAGTCCGGTCTGGCGGCGTGTGATGAGGCACACCTGAATTGAATAGGGCCTCATCACCGCCGCCGTTTAAAGGCCGAGTGCGCCTCTCCTCGAGAGACTGGTCTCTTCCCCCGTGCATGCACGCTGGTGTCCTCGTGGGTCCAGGAAGGGAGCGTCGAGGGCTTCCCACCGCCGCCAGAGACGCGAGCCGTTGGACCCGCGAGTCCGGACGATGCCGCACCCGTGACGGCTGACGGGCCAGGATGCCGGGCCGTGGAATCCCCCAGACGTGCCGCGGGCCACAGGAGAGCGAAGCCGCTGCAGGAAGCCGCCGCCCCTCGTGCCCCGGACCGGAGAGGGGAGCGCGTGCGGCCACCGGACTCCGCCCCTTCCCTGGACCCTTCCTCATCGAACACTGCCCCTCCTTCACGAACCCCGCAGCACGACGAGGACACCAGACCCCCCTGTTTATTTTGGACACTTTTTCCCCTTTTGGACACTTTATTTTGATTATTTCTGTTGAATAAAAGCCTCTCTGAGCCACACCCACTGTGTCTGTCGTTTGCTCCTCCCGCCACAAATGGTTCACCCAAAAGGCAATTCTGTCATTTACACACCCTCCAGTTGGACCTTTATACTGGTATTTTTTGTGGAACATAAAAATAAAAATAATATTAAATGTTAAATCAGTACATAGATTATTTCCGTAAAATGCTAAATGGTTTGTCATATTGTGCACAGGCTCTCAAATAGCAAATATGGTCCCTACACTGAAAAAAAAAAAAATGGTGTGGGATTTAATTTGAATCAATTTTTACTCGGAAATTGCTAGTAAATGTCACAAATAATTACAAAGAAATTGAAATTAAAATAATACTTTAATAATACTAAATAACACTTCATGAATAAAAATTAGCAGAAAATTTACACAGATTTGGAGAAATGTAGCATTACATCACTTGCTCACCAACGGATCCTCTGCAGTGAATGGGTGCCGTCAGAATGAGAGTCCAAACAGCTGATAAAAACATCACAATAATCCACACCACTCCAGTCCATCAGTTAACATCTTGTAAAGTGAAAAGCTGTGTTTGTAAGAAACAAATCCACCATTAAGATGTTTTTAACTTCAAACGTCACTTCCCACTAAAATATGAGTCCTCTATTCATAATATTGCTTTCTTTAGCATCTGTTATCTAAATCAGGAAAATATGCGCGGATCAAGCACTGTTTACACAGTCCAAAACAAATATGTGGTTGGATTTTGATGTGAGGGGACAACAGGCGAGGAAGTGTTATTATGGATTATGGACTATTTTCGCCAGAAGTACATTATTGGGATGTTTTTATCAGCTGTTTGGACTCTCATTCTGACGGCACCCATTCACTGCAGAGGATCCACTGGTGAGCAAGTGATGCAATGCTACATTCCTCCAAATCTGTTCATATGAAGGAACAAACTCATCTACATTACAGATGTCCTGGGACTGAGTAAAATTTCTGCAAATTTTTATTTTTGGGTGAACTATTCCATTTGAAATTTTGAAGTAAAAGAAAGAAATAGTATTTCCTTGTAAAAAGTAGCCTACTGCAACAAACTTTGTTTTATTTAAATCAGTTTACCAGTTTATAGTCCAGGTTTGATGTCATGATGTCAAACCATATTCAATATTTGACATTAATACTGACTTCATCGACTTATGTTGTTCACTTATTGTGCAAATTTTGTCTTTAAGGAGTAAAGTTCACTCTAAACTGTCATTGCATGGAAAAGACCTATGCAATTAAAAAAATGGGAAAAAATGAACACCACAAGGGTCTTAAATGACTTAAGAGTGCATAAATAATGATTAATTATCATTTTTTGAGTGAACTATCCCTTTAACTTTTTAGGCACATGGCCAAGAGGTTAAAACAGTGCAGCAGCGTGCAAACAATACCGGGGCTTTTTCTGGGTCGATGAACATCCTACGACCAACAATTTTATACCCATTTTGTTTTGTTTGTATATAATCAGATGCTTCCTTTTCCGACAATTCATCCAAGCACGTTCAACAATGAGAGGACAGAGATGGACAGACAGTCAGGAACAGAAGAAAAACAATGCAATGCATACACAACATCGGAGAGCAAGACTACATCCCTTATAAACATTTACCACTGTAACTACAGGGTCTGGAAAAATACAGGAGAGTTACTGCTCAAGCTTGTCAGGTTAGACACATTTTCTTCAGAATGTGTAAAAAACATCATTTTACAACAGTGACGGTGTCTGTAGTAACTATAAGATATAAAAAGTATAACTTTGTAGGGGATGCAAAGATGCATATAGGAGCAAGAAAGAGCAAGAAGAAGGGGTGAAAAATCAAGCCCTAAGCTAAGACCTAAGGCTCTCTGTCTGTGTGGTCGGGTTTTTGGAGCAGTTCTGACAAGCAACTGACTCAGTTCTGTTGAATGGCAGATCTAGAACAACTGTAACGTAATCCTTCAACTAAACACACACGTGCACAATGAGAGAGACAAACAGATGCTCGGCCGTATCTCAGGGGAGGACAGAGATGCTGGTGCAGATGCTCAGCTGGGCTCCATTTCAACTATTTCCAACATGACTGCCCATCAGGGAAACATCCTCCCCAAAGGATTTAGTGCTGGACACGATATTCTGATTAGCTAAATAAATGTGTGTTCAGTACCATGAACTTTTGATCCAAGGAAGTACTAATTAATCACAGTTAATCTCATATAAGAAAATAAACTGTAATAATCATGAAAAAATTTATACATGAAACTTCCGAATGCATCTAGAATCAAAATAATGTAATTACACTACCCTTTAAAAGATTGTGATCAGTAAGATTTTTTTAAAAGAAATTATTACTTTATATGGCAAGGATGGATTAAATTGATCAAAAGTGACATTAAAGACACTGATAATGTTACAAAAGATTTCAAATAAATCCTGTTCTTTGAACTTTCTATTCATCAAAGAATTCTGAAGAAAAAAAAAAAAATGTAATCACAGTTTCCACAAAAATATGAAGCAGGTAAACTGTTTTCAACATTGATAAAAATCTGAAATGTTTCTTGAGCAGCAAATCAGCATATCAGAATGATTTCACTGATTTCATGTGACACTGAAGACTGGAGTAATGATGCTGAAAATACAGCTTTGACTCACAGGAATAAATTACATTTTAAGATATATTCAAATAGAAAACAGAATATTGTGACTTGTAATATTTTATAATATTACTGTTTTTAATATATTTTTATTTAATAAATGCAGGCATTAAAAAAACACATTTCTAAAGAGTAGTGTATATTTTAAATAATATTTGTATAACAGCAATAAAAATCTTCATAAAAATCTAAAAATAAATACATGTAAAAATGATTTTCCAAGCCAGTAACAATATGAATATCAGTACCTTTATTAAATGGATTTATGCATTAATTATTAGTATCAGTATTAGTATTAGTAGTGTAGTATTAAATGTCATTTTAGCCATTCAGCATGATCAATCTTATTTTGTCTCTATCAACTTTTAATATAGATATATTGAAACAAACCCTTTAATTTGAATAAATGTAACCTTTATTCACGTACCAAATAAATAAATGAAAAAAAAAAAATCTTTTTTTCCCTTTTTTAACTTCATGCCTTTATTTGAATGCAGTTTCAGAACATCAGATTCACCTGAATACTGTGCATAAACCAATCACAGTTCACAGTAGTTTATAATTGTGCTTCAGATGGACAGGGCTGCACACAAATATCATATGCATAACATTAGCCAAAGGAAATGGGGAAAAACATTAGCATAGCCTTAGGAAGTAAAAAAAAAATAGATGTTAATTCACCAGCCACTCGTAATCCAGCTCAAGCAAGAGCTGTGTGAGCTGCTATAGCGCTGTATCGTCATTGGTATTCTCCACAACCTAACGCACTGATTTTATGAGAATATTTGCATAATTTTCGCACCAAATAAACAACACTATCAGTGGAGGCAATTCATTCTTTGCAAATTGCCTCTATTGTGTTGCACACTTTGGTTAAGTTGTGGAGATTTCTGCTTCAAGACAACATGGATAAACATGCCACGAGATGACAAAGAGCTCCACTAGTCTAAATCACATGCTTTTGACACTTCCATTGCTCAAACAACTATTGGCAATCAGAATAACTCCACACAAGACCATGGCGTCTTCAACAGCACCTTTGTCCAGTTAACTCAATTCCATATAAATAAAAAAGAACAGAGGCTGCGATTGGTCACACGTTCTTATATCATCATCGAACTGTCTTGCAGATTGAGAACCCATTTCCCCACCCAATTTTGGCAGGACCACGGAGCAAAAATAAATAAAGTGAAGAAAAGCAGCAGAAATCTCTGACAGTGTGAGCTTGCAGGCCAGTGGGCGTCTGAAGGGAACACGCAGCTCATTGAGGGCCCCAAGTTAAACAAGTCTGTTTTTTGTAGGTCACCATTACATCATGGACTTCACGGAAAGGCTTTTCATTGTGACCTATTTTAGATAGCGACACACCTTTTGTTGCATTCTGATGTGTTTTCTCACAGCGAGCACCAGAGAAATGGCCTGAATCTGTGAAATGCACTTACAGGGATAACACTGGGGGTTTTTTTCCTCTATTGATACCAGCTGCTGCTTTTCAAGCGTGCGGAAGCCCAGATGTCACTTATCAGCGGTAAAATGTGTAATGTGACTGAACTACTGCCTCCAGTTATCAGAGTTATCCATCCCGTCCAATCGATCGCTTTCCGACAGCTCAGTGCTCAAGCGTTTGTTATTTTTATGTTGTTGTAATGCCGTTTCTGAAAGGTGCTTCTCAAAGTACATGAAATGGAGAATCAAAATGTTCTTGACATTTACACATATGAGAGATTACTCTGCAATAAAAGCATTAATTAAGCAATTAAGCAACCAAAAGCAAATATCACACTGAAACAGACTGTTGCCATCTTTGTGGTTGTGTTGTTTCAGTTTCTTCTGACTCGGGTTAAAAAGATATACGGCTCTATCACAACACTTGAGTATTAAAACGGTGCACTAAACTTAGCCAATCACAACAGTGGGTGTTTACTTCCATTTCTGCAAGAGGTAACGCCCCTTGAAATGGAGTATTTTTCACAGAGAGTGAAAGAAGGTACTGATATTGGACATTTTTTGGTGCTAAATACTTTGCAAACTTTATAAACTAACTTTGAGAAACATAAAAATCTGCATTTTATGACCTCTTTAAATTACTTGGTAACACTTTATTTTAAGGTGTCCTTGTTACACGTTACATGTACTTAATATTATAAGAACTATAAATTATGCATAATTACATGCAAGTTACCCTAGTCCTAACCCTAACCAAGTAGGGCAAGTACATGTAGGTAATTAATATAACTCAGGACTTAAATTTATAATTACACTATATCAAGGACTCCTTCAAATAAAGTGTAACCAATTACAGTGCCCTCCACTAACATTGGCACCCTTGGTAAATCTGAGCAAAGGCGGCTGTGAAAATAAATCTGCATCGTTTATCCTTTTGATCTTTCATTAAAAAAATTCACAAAATTCTAACCTATCATTGAAGTAAAACAATTGAAAGTGGGGGGGAAATCTCATTGTGAAATAAATGCTTTCTCTAGTTCATATTGGCCACAATTATTGGCACCCAATTATTGCAACATCCTTTCCCCATGATAACAGTTCTGAGTTTTCTCCTATAATGCCTGATGATTTTGGAGAAAACCTGATAAGAGATCAGAGACCATTCCTTCATCCAGAATCACTCCAGACCCTTTAGATTCCCAGCTCCATGACGGTGCTTCTTCTCTTCAGTTCACCCACTCATTTTCTATAGGGTTTAGGCCAGAGGACTAGGACGACCATGGCAAAAGCTTCATTTTGTGCTCAGTGACACATTTTTGTGTTGATTTTGATGTTTGTTTTGGATTGTTGTCCTGATGGAAGATCCAACCACTGCCCATTATAAGATTTAATACAGAGGCAGTCAGGTTTAGATTTTTTATCTGTTGGTATTTGATAGAATCCATGATGCCATGCATCTGAACAAGATGTCCAGGACCTCCAGCAGAAAAATAGGCCCACAACATTAAAGATCTAGCAGTATATTTAACCGTGGGCATGGGGTACTTTTTATCCTTGTTTGTACTAAACTCATCTGGTGGGTTTGCTGCCAAAAAGCTCTTTTTCCAGTTTCATCTGACCATAGAAGCCAGTGCCATTTGAAGTTCCAGTCGTGTCTGACAACTGAATATGTTGGAGTTTGTTTTTGGATGAGCGAGGATAATTTTTCTTGAAACCCTCCCAAACAACATGTGGTGATGTAGGGGCTGTTTGATTTTTTTTTTTTTTTTTAAGGTTTCTGACCCCGAGACTCAACTAATCTCTGGAATTCTCCAGCTGTGGTCCTTGGAGAGTCTTTAGCCGCTCAAACTCTCCTTCTCAGCATGCATTAGGACGATATAGACACATGTCCTCTTCCAGGCAGATTTGTAACATTGTTAGTTGGAAATTCTTAATTATTGCCCTGATGTTGGAAATGGGGATTTTCAATGCTTTAGCTCTTTTCTTACAGCCACTCTCTATTTTGTGAAGCTCAACAATCTTGTTCTGCACATCAGAACTATATTCTTAGGTTTTACTCCTTGTGATGGTCGTTTAAGGGAATTTGGCTTTTGTGTTCCTCATATTTATAATCCTGTGGAACAGGAAGTCATGGCTGGACAATTTCATGCTCCGAGTCACCCTGGTGTGCTAAAAAATGTGAATATGAATGGGAATATAATTCAGAGATATTTTACTCATAAGAATTTCTAGGGGTGCCAATAATTGTGGCCAACATGTATTGGAGAAAAACCATTTATTTCATCATGAGATTTCCCCCCCATTTTCAATTGTTTTACTTCAATGATAGGTTAGAATTTTGTGAATTTTTTGAATGAAAGATCAAAAGGATAAACAATGCAGATTTATTTTCACAGCCGCCTTTGCTCCTATTTACCAAGGGTGCCAATATTAGTGGAGGGCACTGTACTTTTAAGCTCATATTGTGTATACAGTATATATACAATAGTGTACTATTTATATTTCTGCAGCAATTAGTGTGAGTACGCACATTTTATGAATGCATAGCATTCCCAGATGTCCTGAAGTACAACATTTGCCAAAATTAGCAGAATATAACAGAGAATACTGTATCCCACAATGCAATGCACTCGGCTTGACCTTCCATTTCCAATGTGATGAATGATACAGTTGGACTACACTTGGATTAAAAATGCAAAATAACATCTCGAATTATTGCAGAGATAAGCAGAAACCAATCATTGAATTACAATAAAGCGAGAAGCAAAAAACTACTTTTACAAGACCGTACAGTATACAATGTGGCTTTAACAGCTTTAATGAGGGAAAGAACTACAATCCCACAAAGCAATGCAATGACATTTTTAAATTAAAAACAATGGATAAATGAAAAAAAAAAAAAAAATTAAGAATGTTGATAATGTAGTAACAATATAACTTACCTTTATTGGAAAAAAAATAGGTAAAATGGGAGTGGGAGGAGCTCTTTTGCCACTTTGTTTCGATTGTCTGATTGGTGCAGATTTGTTTGCAGAATCATGAGTAATGTAGTTTTCACCAGAAAGTCCTTGATTATTTAAAAAATAAGTTACAATTATACTGGCTGATGGCTTCAACAAAGGCTTATACCATCAATTAACAACTTCACAGACCAGATATTTATAAATTATCATTAAAAGTCACACTTTATTTTAAGACCCAATTCTCTTTATTAACAAACCACTAACTATGACTTTTGCCTCAATAAACTCCTAACTTGCTGTTTAGGTAAAGTATTTGTTAAGTTAAGGTATTAGGAATGTAGAATAAGTTCATGCAGAATATGTGCTTTATAAGTACTAATAAACAGCCAATATGTTAATAATAGGCATGCTAATAAGCATCTAGTGATTAGTGAGAATTGGTCTCTATACTAAAGTGTAACCAAAATCAATTCCCTGTGGGGAAAATGAATGGGATTTTTACTTCTGGATTATTGCATTAAATTGAATACTGTTTCACATAATATTTTTTATAAAAGAGTACAAATTCAAAGCACACTGTACAGTAAGCAGTAAGACAGTATTCCATTCTGAACACATTCAATCAGAAGAACTGATTCAGGAGCTGCTCAAGAGTTTAACCCTCACCAATGGAAATGAGCTGATTTGACTATGGTAAATAAACATGCTCAGTCATTGGCAATTAGGGGACTAATTAGAGGCTAACTAGCAGAGGAAGTGGTGAGTGTGTTTTTAATTCACATGCTCGGCTTCAGACGTGAGTCTGAGTCACAGGTTTCAGCTGGAAACCTCACATACCTTCATTTCCTTATTACTCTCCAGGTACTTATTGCTTCAGGATGTTTACAAGCGCTTTAAGTTCTCTAAATATTTCCTTGGTTAATATGGATGACTGAACGGAAATGGTGCCCTCTGATGAGCCATTTTGTGAGTATTATTTTAGCTCTGGAAGACACTGAAGACCTCATTTTGGAGATGTTGGAGAGACAGTATTGAGTTAACTCTTTCAGCTCAATGAGTTCAGCTGAATACTACTACTACACACTTGATGAAATGAATAGTTCATGCAAAACCAAAACTAATTAAGCTGTTTTTCCTCTTTTATTCACCCTCTGTGTTTCATGGAATAAAGAAAGTCATATCACACTTTTCGTATGAAGCTATTCCAGATCCAAAATAGCTGTTGTTCTGTTTTGGGAACTTTCAACCATAAAAGCCATACGAATGATTTTTCAGTCTCTTTCACTCTCTCAGGGTCACTCTGACTGTCTCTGATGAATGGATCCCTATTGGCCGCTTTCAGAGGTCGAGTACTGGCTTTGACCTCAGCAGGAGCACAGCAGCACAGAGGTCATGTTGACTTATTCTCCTCTGAGTACTACTAAACTACACCACATGCTGACACTCTCTTACACACACAAACACACACACACACACACACACTCTAATCCAAACACATGCTCTCATATGCCTGTGTAATATGTCTTGTTTAACTGAAGTTATATTTAGTTATATTAGTTATATAGGGTGAACATCATGAAACCTGTCAATAACAAACTGAAATAAATAAATAAATAAATAAATAGGGCCCACTGTTCTGTATTAATGTGAAGGATTTTTTTATTTTTTTTTTTTTTGCAGGTGTTTAACCCATATTCTGAAATTTGCACTTCATTGCATTGTGTTTTAGGTTTAATGGAAATGTCCATAAAATTACTGGATAATGTCCTGGGTCCTGGCAGAAAATGACCAGTACATTACGTTACTTTTATTTGTCTGTCTATTTCACCCCAAAATTAAAAATAAATAAATAAACAAATAAAAAAAAAATACTACATTTTTATTAAAGGTAATAAGGTGATTTTTTTTTTCACGATAACTGATTTATTATTTATAATTAATTTATAATTTATAATTCATTCATTTCCCCTCCAAAACCTAAAAACATTCTTATTACTGTAATCCTAATCTTTTTAGATTAAAAAATAAATAAATAAATAAATAAATATTGAAATTATTGATACATCATGGTAGTATTTGTTGTATAACTTTAATTCTACCTATTTAAATAAATAACTGTATTAAAACATTTGAATTACATATTATATCTGATAGCAACATAGCACAAAGTTATAATAAGTTACAGTATAACAGTGATGAGCAAAAATCACCATTAAGAATAATGGGGGGAAAATTTCTAATGTAAAAATCTAGATGCATTAAGGGAATGGTTATTTGGGGAGAAAGGGGGAAAACAACAACAACAAAAACATAAGGTCCAAAAATATGTACTTATAATTTTTTTATTATTATCATTTGATTTTGGGGTGAAAAACATTTTGTGAGATTCAGCCATTAATACTGCATTTAATATTTCTTCAGATGATCTGAATGCACAAAACAAACAGCATCTGTACTGTGATGCTGTATCTGTGGAAAATGTTGCCATGTCTTTATATCATAAAGTAGGCTGGTTTCTATAAGACCATGGCTCAGTGGGAACAGCAATAAGTGTCCACTCTCTCTCTCTCTCTCTCTCTCTCTCTCTCACTCACACACACACACACACACACACACACAAACATCCTCTTGAGGAAGGTCCTCAATACACACTCAAACTCTCCCTCCCTTTCATGAACACACACACTCCTTCTCTCTCTCTCTCTCTTCCTGTCAGAGTGCTGCAGCTGTTTCGCTTACTCATGTTCTTAAATTCCTCTCAAATCCTGCTTTGCCAAAGTCTCTCTCTTTCTCTTCCGTGCCTCTTTTCACTCATTCTCACTCTCTCTCTCTCCAGTTGTTTGCTTTTCTTTCTGCTCCTCTCTTCATCTGTGAGGGTGTGTGGTGTTAATAAGATGGGATGTGTGTGTTTGAGAGAGATTCCCTCGTAATTACTGACAAAGAATCCAAACATTTTTTCACACTGACTGTCCGCCAACTACTACTTTTAGGTCATCATTCATGTCTGTGAAAATTTTTATATGTATATGTTGTTTTAGTGTTTTAAATATCAAATTGTGACATTTCTCTTACTAAATCAAGTTTATCGAATTATTACCGTTTTTAATTATTATTATCATTATTCATTCAAACACAATATTTCTGTAGCTTGTATTTAAAGAAATAGTTCACTCCAAAAAAGCATTATTGATTTTGGCCAGAAACAACAGTTTGAAGTTAAAACGTCTTAATGATGGATTTGTTTCTTACAAACACACAGCTTTTCACTGCTCAAGATGTTAACTGATGAACTGAAGTTGCTTGTGATATTTTTATCAGCTGTTTGGACAGAGGATCCATTGGTTAGAAAGTGATGTAATCCTACATTTCTCCAAATCTGTTCTGATGAAGAAACAAATTTATCTACATCTTGGATGGCCTGAGGGTGAATAAATATTCAGCAAATCCTCATTTTTCTCACCTGTTGCTTTAATAAAAGAGAATCCAGAAACTGGAGCCCAAAGAGCTGCAAATGAATGGAAAATGGCTTGCATTAAAATTCTTGATAAAATTGTTTACAACACAGAATGCAATCCAAAGGTCTGAGACCATAATGAACATCTGGGATTGAAAATCAAATTTAAACTTGGAAATAAAGGAATTTTTAAAGAATTTAAAACAAAGAAACATGTAACATGAGCAATTCATATTTCAGATTCTGCACTATATTCCCAGGTCACAAACAATCAGTTTGTGAGACTGATCATGTGACTCTTTTTGCAGATCTTTAGACGTTCATTCTTCCACTGAAGATGCTTTCAAATCAAGCTGAAGAGCATGATCATCATATTTTGCACACAAGCTTGTGGAGTTAAACTAAAGACATACCAAATACTAAGACATTAGTTACATTTTTCACTTGCTGATAATACCATTTGTAATAAATTGCACTGAATAAAATGCAACATAGAAGCATTTTCACAAATGTTCTCACGTTGTTGGAGCCCAATGTATATATTTACAGTGGTAAAGCTGGATTACAGCTTGAACCTGTAAAGTATGTTTGTGCTCCAGCTGCAGAATCAGAGTCGGGACGCAATAACAAGCACTGCACTTTCTCTCTCATGTCAAAACTGTTGGACACTCAACAGCTGTGTCCAGTAACACATTCCCGCCCTAAAACACACATGATTTCTTTCTCCCTCTCACAACATTTGTCCCTTTCCTCTCTGGGGCCCTTGTTTCTTTCTACTTTTTCATCCCTCTCTATTTTTAGTCTCATCTGTCCCAAACAAACCAGAGAGAGGCACATATGCACTTTGACAACTGCCCTCCGTCCTCATAAATGAAGACAGAAGACCCCAGTCTAAAATTAACCCGAAGCCTCACACCTGTCCTAAACCAAAAGGACTAGTAAAACATTTAGCATGTTGTGCAATCATCTCATTAGCGACCCATTCAGACATTACTGTATACAGTGAAATATATAATACTATGGTACTGGCCAACCTGACCTCATTGCGAAAACGTACCTGTGGGAACTTTTTCGCAAGATGCGAAATACTTACCGCCATGTATGTTTCGTGAGATATTTGATGTGAAATGTCCATTGAGTGGCGCTATAAGTCTAATGCTCTGTGACATTTTAAAATAACGCACCATCTGCACTACACCTAAACCTACCCGATAGTATGAACAAAAGCGAATGTGATGCAAAAACGCAATCGCAAGCATGCCGTTTAGCTTGTTTTTCGATCTCTCATCTTTTAGCTCTTTCATCGTGAGTCATGTTTTTGATGGGATTCGTACTCAAGGATTCTTCATCCTATGTCCAATTCTGTGTGGCTGAGCTACTGAGCTACTACTAGTTCGAAAAGTGAAACATATGGAGCTGTAATCATAACTGTGTACGAAAATGATTACAAGTGCTCGCGGTTTTACCGCCTCTAGTGTTCATTTCTGTTGGAAACTGCAGTGATATGTACTTATCGGTACGTATTTCGTGTCTTGCGAAAAGGTTCCCACAGGTAAGTTTTTGTCATGAGACCAGGTAGGTAGTGTCATGTTTAGGTATGTACAACTTTAGAATCTTGATTATCATTTGACAAATGGATAGAAATACATTTCCAACACACAGGTGTCAAGTTCACAATTCCATTTAGTCTGGACCAATTCTCACTATTAACCAGTTTCTTATATTTGTTCCGCTACAAATGCAGATTTTAACAAGCGAAAATTTTAATTTTGTCATTTTGTAATTGAGCAGTTTGGCTCAAAGTTCAGGCAGAAATGATTATGATCTTGAATATTTCAATTCCAGTCATTCATTTCAATGGATTCTTCAGCAGGATCTGCAGAGCTGCAGGTGCTACACACACCAGAAACAGCACAAGCTTTGACAGACTGTAAACACAGTACTATATCATTTGCCCTTTGGTGTTTAGGAATTAAAGCATCTATCCTGATTTATCTTTATTACCTCACTGTGAAGTTTTTCTTGTAACCGTAGATAGTCATTTATGCATGTATTTATGTTACAGAAAGTTATAGTTTTTTTAAGCTCTTTATGTACTGAGGAGTAAGTTCCAAACATTAAAATAAATAATACAAAAAAATAATAATATTAAAAAATTAAATAAATATAAATAAATAAATAATTTTAAAATGTATTTAGGTGTTGCATTATTTGATATTATTCATAGAACTAATGCATTTGACAATGTCAATTACCACTGCAAATAATATAGTATAATATATATAACTTACTAAATAGACATTTATCCACCTGGAAGTCCCACTTGAAATATGCATTTTGACAGCTTTACAGCTCCAATAATACATATTTGTAAGGAAGAGTCATTAATATATCACTTCAACAAAAATAAACTTCCACATTACTTTTAAACCCTCCATCATATCTCGCTTTGTTATTCTCTGCGTATTACTGAAATCAATATTTTTACAAACTAAAAGACAAGAAAAATAATTTTCTGTGGTACTGTAACAGACAACTTGTATGTATAATGTAGACAATTTTCATTTTTATTTCAAATGCAAATTTAGAACAATTATGCATTTTTATTGTATTATTTTAAACATTATCTTTAAAAAGCAGTTGAAAAAATTTCTATTGCAACACGCTTTAATTTTACTTTCAGCGAGAAATATTAAGGGTTTCTCAGTCGTTTCTAAGAGCTGTCTATGTATATCTATCTATCTATCTATGTATATGCAAAGTATGAATTGCACAAAGACTCTTTTTGGCTGTTTGTCAAAGTGATCGTATACACTTTCATGTTGCCTGCAAACAGCAGAGAGCAATGCAGCACACCTGTATCTACAAACCGCTTAAACACACACACACACACACACACACACACACATAGATAGCATCTTTTAAAATATGCTGTAACATTAACAAAGTTGTGTAACAGACATCCAATGTGTCTTGTTACAAATGATAAAAGCATTTCGCTACTTGAAAGTGTGAAAGTGTGTGTGAACCACCTGCTAAAATACATTCTGCACAACATCCACATATGCATAAAACAGCTAGAAACACACACACTCACACACAAACATGCATGCTCCTGCTGCCTCCCTACAGCGTGCAATGTGGTGAAGGTTATCTGTCTATCTTGTGGTGGGGTGAACGAGTGCAGATGAGAGGAGAGACAGAGGCAGGGTGGGGTGTAGGTAGATGCTGTCACACCTGCGCTCAGCCGGAAACCACAGCTGTCTTTGAGACCACCTCACAACAAATATTACAGCACCCCTCCTTCTCTCTCTTTTCTCTTTCACCGTCTGTGGGAAAGTTCATCGCAAACTCCTACACAGGTTTTAAGTTTTATCTCTTTTTTTTCTGTGAAACGCACATGGTAACCTGTGATATGCATTCAAGAGCACGGCATCCACACAGGAAATGTATTTTCAATTGATTCGTATCTGTTTTTGATGAGTGCTGTGGGGTTTGTTGAGTTAAGGACTGAAAAATGTCTCTGGCTATAAATGATTTCCCATGCAGACGCACAAAATGAGTGCAAGCGTATTTTGACATGAGAGAGAAAGAGAGATGGGGAAAAGACCAAAACAGGACAAATTTGCATGACAATATTAATAAACGCAAGCAAAGGCACAGGATCACCAACCAGAAAATGAGACGGACATTAAAAAATACTTATAAGCTTTTGTTCAAATAGTGATGCTTTTTTTACTTTAACTTACTTAATTACTTACAGAATAAATACATGTTTACATATACATTTAATATATTATATTAAAATATTGTATTGTTAAATAAATGTAACTATTAAGTAGTTTAATTTCTTTATTTTTTGCCTTTTAGGAACGGACGGTATATATTGACAGGAAATGAAGTGGGAGAGAGAGGGGGGGGGGTGAGAAAGGACCATGATCTGGGATTTGAACTCAAGTCGCCCAAAGGCGACTATATGTCGGAGCGCTGCCCACAAGGCTATCGGCGTTGACTGTTAATAGTTTTATAGCATCATAAATACAGAATATTTTTTACTTGTAAAAAATCATTTGTCACAGGTATAGGGCCCTATTTTAAAGATCTAAACGCAGCGTCTGAAGCGCATGGTGCAGGTGCACTTAGGGTATGTATCCCATATCCACTTTTGCTAGTATAACGACGGGAAAAAAAACGGTCGGCACATGGTCCAAAAGGGTTGTACCTATTCTCTTAATGAGTCATGGGTGAGTTTTGGGCAGTGTTGGGTAAGTTACTTTCAAAAAGTAATTAATTACAGTTACTAATTACATCATCAATACTGTATTTAAATTACTTTACTAATTACTCTGTCTGAAAAGTAACTTAGTTACTCAAGTAACTTATTTATTCAAATCGCTAATTAGGCTACATCTTAAAATCCCTATAAACCTTAATAGAAATTAAACTCTTTATTCTTTCAATTTGAGTCAAACATGAAATAGTTTAGCCTTTTATCTTTAAAACAACTGTAATACTTAAACATTTTTATAAAAAAATATAACCTTCTTTGGTTTACAAATAGAAAATATGTGAATAACAAAAAAGCTTAAAAGTTAAACAATACATTTCAGTTTGGCAAGATGTTCAGGAAAAGCCCAACTAGTAAAATCTGTACAGGTTTATGTAAAAATAACACGTTAACTAATGTAGGTAAGAATAAATTACAGAAATTATCTTCTCTGCTGAATAAAGCCATGTGTCAAATCACGCTGTTATTATGAGGTAAATTCCTCATAGCAGGTCTTCTTTCAAAAAGGATGAAAATTAGATAAAAATAGATTAAAAAAAAAAAAAAAAAAAAAATCAAGATTCATTTTTTTTGTATCTAGGTGAGGGAGTTTGCACGCAGGTGACTGCATATAATGAGCTCAGATATGGGAAAGATTGTACCTCAGTTTCATACGGATTACATAATCAGGAATATTCATTTTTGATTTGAATTCGTTCATTTAAAAGTAGACACTTCAAGCTTTTTAGATTCTATAGATTTTAGTCTTATATGTATCTGAGTATTTAAGGTTTCTCTGTGAATCAGGAAAATCTGAAAGTGAACGAGCCGGCGCGCAGAGGGTTAAAGCCGCTGCATTCAATTTTATCTTTAGGCGGTAAATTTAGATTTCAAATTTTGATTTTAGAACTGTTGAAATTATTTACTGTATGTAACGCAAGTACCTTATAAGTAACTGTAATTAAATTACCTAAAAATTAACAGTAATCCCTTACTTTACTTTTTCAGTGGATAAGTAATTTAATTACAGTAACGCGTTACACCCAACACTGGTTTTGGGCGTAACGTGCAATAAACCAATCAGAGTCTCATCTCCCATTCCCTTTAAAAGCCGGTTGTGCTTGCACCATGGTGAATTCACTATTTACATGGCAGAATTTGCAAGAGCAAAGACTGAACGCTTCTGCAGAGAGGAAACGGATCTGCTCGAGCGTGATAATCTTTACGTTGTAATCCTTTCATTTTTAATATTAGGCATGTTTGTGTGCAGCTGTGCATCCCTGTGTGCGTAATAAGCCGAGCGTACGCGCGTTATGCACCTGCCTATAGGCACATATTACTAACGCACCCTTTAAATAAATAAAAAAATACTGCGTCATTGACTTTAGACCGCACTATAAAAAATGACCGTGAATTTAATGGTAAAAAGACTGTAAACATGCTACAGTAAAAACCTGTTAAATGGTTAACGTAAGTTCCCCTACTACTGTATATACGGTGATATACAGTAGTTGTAACATTACATGTAATTTTACAGTAGTATACCATTTTTGGAAGTGAAAAAGAATGTATGATTTACAGTGAATAACTATAAAATGACATTCCCAGAATTCCCTGCATTACATTTCAAATTTGATGGGTTTTTTTTTTTAGATAACTATGTTTCTTCTTAGTTTTTTTCTTATCACTTGTGTACATTAGGGTTGTATGTTACATCTAATGTTGTTAAATGAATGTTTCCTGCATTATTTCAGTTTCATGTGTGTTATCATGATGGTGTTTAGTGTTTGTGTGAATGACACTGTGCACCTTCTATATATGTTGATATTTAATACCTGCTTTTGATGGGCTTTGGTTCATCATGTGACTTTCTCATCACCACCTGCTTTTGGTGGTTATCAGTGTATTACAATGGTACAAAACAGATTTCAGTACTTCAATAGATAGGTATATTAACATTATATCAGTTAATGAAATTATGATATTTAAATACAAATGTAAATTATAACTGTAAAACCTAAAATGTTGCTACCGTATTTTTACGGTAAAATTCTGGCAGCCACAGCTGCTGTTTTTTTACCTTAAATTTTACAGATTTTTTTCCAGTGCAGGTTTTAGTTGGTCGATGGCGCAATCATTTTTAGTCACCTTAAAATAGCAACACGCCAACAATGCTCCTGAACTCACCTCGTTTTCAAACATGCCCGCCTATGGGCAAACAGATGGGCGCAAGTACATTTGCTATTTAAACAATGTGGTGCTGGACGTGAAAATGATAACTGCGTCAGGCTGAAACTAGCAAAAAACACTTGCACCGCGCCTGGCGTCGCATTGCGCCATGTGTATGATAGGACCCATAGTGTGCTTACCAGATACAGGACTTATATACATTAGAATTGTTGTTATAATAAGTTGTTATATATAATAAGTTGCAGTTGTTCAGAATAATAGCTTGGAAAATCAAATACAAGTAGTAACTGTTAATACTTTTGTTAATCATGTGTCCATAAAATATACTATGTAAATATATTTATACACACACACACACACACACACACATAATACTAAACTTTGACAATGGTAAGGCTTTTTTTTTTTACTATGCCAGTAGACGTACTTGAAACTTGACTGTGTGTTTCTGCTGTGTTTATGTGTGTGCGCATGTGTCTGTGTGAATTGGTAAAGGGGACACAGTCATCAAAACAGGAAACCATTTATGTTGCTGAAACACACCATTTTTAACTCCTGTAGGCAGGCAAAAATAAATACAGCACTAAGAAAAGAGAAAGAGAGAGAACAAGAGAAACAGCAGGGGAAAAGAAAAAAGTGAAGTGGTAGAACAAAACTTTATGTAGTGGTCCGCCTATTTCAACAGCTTAGAGCATGAGCCAAACATGTAATAAAACAAAGTACACACACCCAGCACACACTTAAAGGGATAGTTCACCCCCCAAAAATTCATTTCTGTCATTTACTCACCCTTATATTGTTTCAAATCTATGACTTTATTTCTTCTATGGAACAGGAAGATATTTTGAAGAATGTTGGTGGACCGTCCAAACAACACTGGACCACACTGACCTTCAGAAAAAAAAAGAAGCTAAAAACAAAAACATTTTCATTCACTTTTTCTCATTTAAACAACTGTATACTTTTGTCTCTGTTTGAGGTAGGAGTGATTACAGAGGATGTTGCTTAGGCGGTAACATATTATAATAACTGCACACTATGAATCATTATTTAAGCATTAGTAAAAAGTCAATTCTTCATTTATAAAGCATTATCCCTACATTAATAGACAGCTGTAAGCAGTTTATAAATGCAGCTATAAATGATTTTTTCTTGATTTATTAGCATATCTATAATGTTTTTAATAATTGTATTTTCATAATTTATTAATGATCAATTTATCATTTCTAAATTAAGTATTATTAACAAACCAGTTATTTAGGAGTTGTCAGTGGTTCATAAGATCATTTAGAAAGTGTAACTAAATGATTATGAACTATTTAAACATGCATTTATACATCTTATTATTTAGAAATATAGTAATAGTTACTCAGTGTGTTAGTAAATGCTTTATTAACATATTCTTACTGTAATTCATATTTAATTCAGGTAGTTATAAAACATTTAGTAGTTGTCAGTTAACTGTTTTTGTGAGCTCATCTAAAGTGAGGACTACTTATACCTCGTAAAAACTTTCACAAAGGAGATTTAAAGGCTTGGTTATCTTCTAAACAGAAAAATGAAACAAACAAACAACAGAATGATACAGAACAAAAATATTTATTTCAAGATGCAAAAAACAAAACTGTTCAACTGTACACTTCCAGAAAACATAACTGTGCAGTGACATGAAACTAAGCCTCTGCAATTTGATATACAAAATCAGTTTTAATCATTTGTTGAATATATTTGTTTTTCTATTTGAGCTAATTGTGAGTCTTCAGTTTATCTGGAATTCACCACACTAAGATCTTATGTAGAATTTTGGCACTTCTTTGTGACTCATTGTTTGCACTGAGTTTTCACTCAGCTATGAAACTGAAACAAGAAAACCTTCTTACTACACCAAAATATTTTGCTTATTTTCTTCACTTTGTTGGTTTTTGTTGATGTATATTCATTTTGTTGCTTATTTGTTTTTCATTTATATTTACTTTCTTATTCATTTTGTTGCTTATTTAGTTCCTTTTTATATGACATTGTAGAGGTTTATTTTTCATTTTATCAAGTGTACAGTTGTACAGTTTAACTTTTTTGCATCTTCAAATATATATATTTCTATGTTCTGTATCACTGTGTTGTGCTTCTTTCCTTTTTCTGTTTAGAAGATCAGTGAGCCTTTAAATCTCCTTAAATGCTTTACAAAGCATAACTAGTCCTCACTTTACATGACAAGCTCACAAAAACAGTTAACTGACAACTACTAAATGTTTTATAACTACCTGAATTAATCATGAATTACAGTAGTAATATGTGTTAAAGCATTTATTAACACTATTACTATATTTCTAAATAATATGTATAAATGTACATTTAAATTGTTTATTAATCATTCAGTTACGCTTTCTAAATGATCTTATGAACCACTGACGACAACTAAATAACTGGTTTGTAAATAATGTAATACTTAATTCAGAAATGATAAACTAATCATTAATAAAGTATGAAAATACAATTATTAAACACATTATAGATATGCTTATAAATCAAGAACAAATCATTTATAGCTGCATTTATAAATTGCTTACTAATGTATATTAATGTAGGGACAGTGCTTTATAAATGAACTGACTATTTACTAATGCTTAACTAATGATTCATAGCGTGCAGTTATTATAATGGGTTACCTATTAGGCTGATGATACATGGGGCAACTTTTTAAGCAATGTTGCTGGGCAACTTCGGGTAATGTTGCCGTCAATGGGCAACCAGGTGAGACGCAGGGCCCACGACCGATCTAAAATATCCAAATAGATTTTTTTTTTTTACCCATTCTCATGGGAAAGTGCCCAAGTGACATTGCAAAAAAAAAAAAAAAAAAAAGGCAGCCTTAGTGTTCAAAATCATGATCACCCATCAGTAAACTGCAAAATCTTGTTTTGAGTTGAGAACTAGATTGTAGTGTATGTACTTGCCCATGAAAAACTTGACTTAACAATTTTATGGTATTGTGGGTGGTGTTTTAAGCAAGCTTTTAATGCCCAAACTCATCAAGAATGCTAACTATATAGATAACTATAATGATAATTATATTAGCATCCACAAAATTGGACAATAACATTGTTTATTTTAAGCAGATTTGTTGTCTGCCACTTTAAAATGCTTGAGCGCTATAAAGCTGAGTGGATTCTGGTTGGCTGTCAATTGATTTATCTTTCAGTATTTGGGAAAAAATGTTCTGAGAGTGATTCCAAAAATATTGTTTCTCTGTGCCGTTATCATTTTTTGTTTATCGACATTACTGTCGGATCCAATACAGTCGCCACAGCATCTTATTTTAGTTTCAATCTTTCTGAAAATCCTGCGTCGAATTGTGCCTTGTTTGTAAACGAATCTGCGGTAAAATGAACGAAAGTGAACGAAGACCCTAGTTCTTACTGGAACTTCATTAAAAATAAAGTTCACCCACTCTTTCCTTCAGAGCCATCTTTATCGTTTGATTTCTGCATAGACCTGCACGTTTGTCTCTCTCGTAAACACTACATGTGCGAACTGGTGGGCGGGGCTAAACAGACAGTGATGTAGAAGCAGGTGTTGATCATCTTCTATGGAGGCAGTGCTTATCCACACTATTACATCATAGAGTAGAACATTCCACAAGCTGGCAGACTGGCTTCAATATTTTATATTTTTAAAAAACTAATTAAATAACAAATAATAAATACAACTTTCTTGTTATTCTAAAAACAAAAATTAAGTTCTAAAACTTACAGGATGTCTTTAAATGACCTCTTATATGTCAAAAGATCAAGGGAATTGAAATGATCAAGGGAATTTTGGTTTCTCGGTTCATGACCCCTTTAAAACCATATCTTTGTTATAGTTATCATCCGTGATGTGAATGGGCCTTTCATTTGACCTAAATACCATTATTTACAAATATGGTAATCGTTAACACCATGGCAGATATCGAGGAACCAATAGTATTTCTAGCATTGTACCGTGAGAGTACTTTTTTGTAGCAGATGAATGTCACAAAATTCAACTTCAATTGGTGGGAGTTCTGTTCCCCCAGCTGAAGAAAAGCCTCTGGACATGCATTTAAAGGTCAAAATCAGTATGAGATTATTTGATAACACACACACACACACACACACACACACACACACACACAGAGCACTCATGACATGAACGTCTCCATGCAGTGCCAATAGGGGGAAATTATTTCCTCCTGCTAGCAATCATCAGGGGCAAACCCCATATTTGACCAGGCACAGACGAGCCATTGTTTGTGCCTCCTCCATTTGGTGTTTCTTATTAGTCACAGCTTCAGTCTGTGCGTAGCTGCTGTCCCACCCTGAGAGAGAGAAATATATATAGAGTTAATTAAGAAGGGACAGAGAGAAACAGGCGTGATCAGGTCCAGAGATGGGCAGGTCTATGCAGACTCAAAGAATAATTGACACTGCAACATATTATGTTACCTGGTGTAGGAATATGGTTTGTAAGTGTATATATGCACACTTATATATATGCAGCTTTGGAGTTTGCATAGTAAATATTAAAATATGTCTATAGTTTTATTTTAAAACAGCAAGAAAAATTTATTTTCCATTATACATCTATGATTTAATGCTGTAATGCTGTAAATAGACTACACAGCATTTGCGTATACAGCCACTTAACCGCACGGATGCAATTAAGTTGTTTTGTGTAAAAAGCTAAATCTGGCTTTAGCGCAGACAGCTTCCCTTTAACTCATCCCATCACTATCAAAGTGGGAGGATGTGGCTCGGGATTTGGTATGTCTTAGCCAGTTAGCTGAACTGAATATTAGCCTCGCAGGGAATACGGGAACAATTAAACGGACATTCGTTGTTTTGTCTACTGGTGCTGTGTTTGTCGTTCTTCTAAGCAAAGAAGTCAAAATGTTTCATGAACACTGACTGGCTGTTTAATCCTTTTTTTCATGTCAGAGCTGAACAGCTGCTCATTGATTCTTTTATGTCACCAACAATCACAAAACAACCTGGGGAAATTTGGTAGCTGATCAAAGGAATGAAGAAACACATCATTCATGACCCAAACAATCATTTGTCATGAGTAATCTCTCTGATCTAAACCACTGTCATAAACATGCCAAATCACCATAGGCGTTAAATTGGGTGAGTGGTTATAGCTGTTTACATAATTTTTGGACATTTAGAATTTAACGTTATTGTTTAAATTTCAGTTTTGACAAAGGTCTTTGTATTTTATCACAACTAGCATTCATATCTAGAATATCTAGATATCTGCCTTTGATGTTCAGCTCAGGATACCAGGTTGAAATAATGCATACTTGTATGCACTAAAAAAAAAAAAAATACTTAAATACAAGCAAGTACATTTGTAGTACATTCTTATTTTTTTGTGCTAAATATAATTGTAAAAGTTATACACTATAAATACGTTAATTAAAAGTATATTTCTACTTCCGTGCACTTGAAAAAGTATGCTAAATACCACTAACACTTAAATTGATTTTTAGTGCATTGAAATAAAGTATACTATCGCAAAAATATAAAGAGTTTTATAGTGTATTTCTTAAAAGTGCCCTTTGAATGCTTTAAAAATTAGTTAAATCTTAGTAGACTTTTATACAGTCAGATATAGTAC
This sequence comes from Tor tambroides, assembly GCA_021397915.2. Taxonomy (NCBI): domain Eukaryota; kingdom Metazoa; phylum Chordata; class Actinopteri; order Cypriniformes; family Cyprinidae; genus Tor; species Tor tambroides. The sequence continues at coordinate 26,271 of JAFVLL020027536.1, forward strand.
ACCACCCAGGTGAAAAAAGGGTGCTAAAGTACACTTTATTTCAGTACACTTTGTATATTTCCATAATGTACTTAAAGCGCTCTATTTTCACACACTTAGTTTATATACTAAAAATGATTCTTTAGTACTTTAAGATAATCTTAAGAATATCTGTGTACTCAACGGTGCTATTTTGAGACACCATGAATATAAACTAAAATGTGCTTTTAACACATACTATCTCTATATTATTTCCATGTATGATGAGTATATTTAAAAGTGTATGAAAGATGATTTCATTTGTACTACAAGTGGTTATCTAAATACATTTTTTAATACAGAGATAGTATGTTAAAAGTACATTTTAGTTCATATTCATACTGTCTCAAAATAGCACAGTTGAGTACAGTTAGATATTCTTAAAATTATCTTCAGAAGTACTAAAGAATAATTTTTAGTATATTTAGTACAAAATTAATGCATGAAAATAGAGCATTTTAAGTACATTTTGGAAGTGTACTAAGTCTACTGAAATAAAGTGTATTTTAGTGCACTTTTTTCAACTGGGTAGTCACTAATGAAGGTTTTGGGACTGTGCATATTCCTGTGCAAATGTTGTGATTAGTTCAAGTGATTGGCTCCAAAAGTTTTGTGGTCCCACGAGCAAAGAAGATTTCAAACTATTAACCTCTGAGGTTTTGTGGCAGGCAATGCTAATGGAGAGCTTTCTCCAATACACACTCTCAGAAGAAAAGGTACAAAAGCTGGGGCAGTACCCTTTCAAAAAGTACTAATATGTATCATTTATGTTCTAATATGTACATTTTAGCGACAATATGTACATTTAAGGTACCAATATGCCCTCTTTAGGGGTAAAAAAAAATACCAAGGTACTGCCCCAGTGACAGTTTTGTATACTTTTTTTTTTGTTTTTGCATGTCTTCATGGCACATACCAAATTAACATTAAAGTTGCAGGTTATGTTCAACGTTCCATATTTAAACTTTCCCTTTGAGAATACTAGTGAATTTCCCCTAGTGAGTCATACTAAATTAAATCCAGAGTCATTCATCAACTACATTAGGAACAACAGTCTTGATGTCACAGAGTTAGGGAGTTTAAGTTACTTAGTTGCAACTTGAGAAACATGTTGACCAGAGTATGAGAAGCATTCAGCTGAGCGTAGCATGTAACACTCAGCGCCAGACCTTCAAACCGAGCAAGGTTAAATCCAGAAGTCAAATGGAGGAGCTTTTTCCAACTCCACAATTTCTACCCACCCACAAACTTCCTTCAGCCCCAGTTCGTGAGTCCTTTAACAACGAAAGGAATGACAGAGCAAGAGGGAAAAAAAGAACTGAATTACAATAGAAGGGAGTTCGGTAAACAAATACAGCGTCGCAGAGGGCAAATTAATCTGGTCGGGGAACGAAAAAAGAAGCAAAAAGTATGCATCCTTTGCCAACATGACAATTATGTTTATGTGAATCAAAACACAACAACAAGCCTGTGCCAATCCCAGCAGTGGCCCTTCTATTGTTTCAGAGATCAAACCGAGATGAAGTTACAGCATCAACATACATCCGTAGCAGCTCCGTCCGGACGGAAAAGAGGCCCTCCATATGCAAAAGCAATGCTAATCCACGTGAAGCCCTGGGGACATACACTCCGAGCTTCACGAAGCCTTCCAAAAAAAGAGCTCACTATTTTTATCGGAATGACGCTCCCCGGTGGGAAAGCACCAGCACTGAGTCGTTACGGTTTTCCCTTAGATATGTCTTCCCACCAGAAAATCAAAATAAACACATGGAAAACCACAAGGATATTTCTGGCTCGTTGTGCGGAAAGCATTTTTTTCTGTTTCTTTTTTCTCCTCTTGCCTTCCTCCAAATGTCTGTGCGATTGTACTCTTGCATGCATACTAAAAATGCAAGACTTGGGGAACGAGAAGGGAAAAGGATGGAACACTCAACAACCCAGTGAAGGAAAGGGATCGTTAGACAAATTCAGTGCCAACAACATGCCAATGTACAATAAGCACTTTAGGCCATAATGTTATCGGTGCATATATTTGGGCTTGGTATTTTAAGTTGAACCTTGTACTCAGTCATAAACAGTTTCTGGCTTTTGGCTGGATACCACAGTAATGGCATACTGCAAGAATAGGAAGATTTGGATTTTGCAGATATGGCTTTGGTTCAAAAGAACTTAAGAGCTCAGCCAGCCCACCAAACTGGAAATCACTTTCTCGATCTGGCAATCTCTAATCTGATTGGCTTGCTTCATGCAACTTCCTGCAGTAAGGGCACACAGGGTTTTTTCTTTCCACAAGGAAACAAATCATGCTCATAAGGTAACAGAGTGATACAAAGAGCACAAGTTTGGTAGGTAAGTGACATATCATGGATGATAGCTTTTGTCATGTAGCCAAAGATCTGGTTACTACACATACAGTAACCTTACGGCAATTTGAACCCAACCAAGCAACTAAGTGCCCAAGTCTTGACCTGCCATTACTGTTTTGAGGCACCTCACATGTAGCAGGTAGGCAAAAACCAACACAGTGGGATAAAAACAGAATATTAAATAATGTATTAAATGGGAAGTAGCGCAGTAAGATTGCTAACTTCACAAGTGAAGACAGGGTTGTTCCAAAACACCTACCTGGAAGTTTCTAGTAGTCCTGAAGGCCTTGATTAGCTGGATCAAGTGTGTTTAATTAGGAAAGTGCAGGAGCGTAGGCCTCCAGGAACTGAATTTGACACCCCTGTCCTAGGCTTTGAAAATCCAACTAGTCTCTATATCAGTGGCTCCCAGTCCTGCTCCTGGAGAACCCCCAATACTGCACATTTTAGATGTCTTCCTAATCAAACACACCTGATTCAACTTATCAGCTTATTAGTAAAGGCTGTATCCACATTTGCCCCCTATACCCTTGTTCACTATTCCCTACATTAGGTCACTAATTCAGTTTACTTGAAGGAGTGAATGAAAACAATCAAGTGAATTCAGACAATGAGTGCACTGGAAGGACTGTTGCTTTTGCATAGTTTGTGCTTGCTGTTTAATAATCATTTGAAACTGGCAAACTGGCAGCTCCAGTAGTAAGATTAAAGGACTATCTTGAACTCTGTCATGGAAATCACGTATAAACTCTAATTAAACAATTTAATTATCAATTTACAATAAATGTATACCTGTATTATATTATGTGGACGAGTGCATTGTAAAATGAATAGATGGATAGATTCAGCTGGGGGCGCCATCTTCTGGTGAGACACGGCAATTCATTCGGCGCGCAACTCTCACGGTGCATTATGGGTATTTTCTAGCCGTCGAGTGTGCACCGGTTGTACACTCGTTGTTGCGGTGCATTGTGGGATTGAATGAGTGCACTTCAGAACATCCACTATGGTTTCGGACACCACTACAAATGGCTGTCCCCTCAAATAGTGCACTATTTAACGGTATTGGGGGCGATTTCGGATACAGCCCAAGACCTCAAATGTGTGTCAGATAAGAGAGACATCAAAAATGTGCAGTGTTGGGGGTTCTCCAGGACCAAGATTGGGAACCACTGCTCTACATGAGTTTTGACCAGAGCCACCTTTCCTTTCAAACAGCCAGATGGAGCTGAACACAGGCTTCTTGAAACTAATTGCTCATGTCTTTAGAGAAAAAACACCAAGAAACTCCCTCAAATTGAGGCCAGTTTACTCACAACTGCTACAAACTATTGTTGGGAATTTTGCAAAGCCTTGTTTCACAAACATGAAATTGGAAATTATGTGTATGTGTGCATCATGACTCTAAAATGGTGAAATGATTCCTCCCACATAGATTCAGTCTATGTGAGACATATTACTTGGGAGAGATGAATCAGACTCTGAAACTGGAGACTTGTGACCAGGGCGTTTCCATGACGGCTTCTCTGTGAACTCTGTGTGTGCACGAGATAACCCTCTCCTTTCTCTGAACGCTTTATCCGTCAGCCTGCGGCAAAGATCCACACAAACAAACACAGCCGCGGAGAGGAAATACTTTCACTGCTATGTGCCGCCCCGAGCTGACACCCGTAAAATCTTGTCTGGCGGTTCTCCGCCCATTCACACACACATCACCTGTTCCTCTACATCTCTGGCTACATTTCATCCTGAGCGCCTGCTGTTGTGTGAAAATCCTTGTGTGTGTGCTGTGAATTAGACTTCCTCTTTTGTACACTATGAGAGACTGATATGTGTACAATGGTTTACTAACTCTCTATTGTGTACACCCAAACAATCCCAAAGACCACACACACACTTGCAAACACAACACAAACCCACGCTTGCTCACTCACGCTCACAACCCCACACACACACATCTTCCTGTTGACCGTGGCTTACGCCGTTGAAATCCAGCTGCAGTAACAGTTGTTCGCTGCTCTTCCCGGATCTCCACAGAAACCAGAGCCTGGCTGTTATCGGATCCCGCTCGGCTTTCCTCCTCGGGAAAGAAGAATGCAGTGAGAAGGAGGAGAGAGAGAGAGACAGAGGGAGGCAGGGTGAAGGAGAAAGAGAGGGAGGGGGCGATGGTTTGGTCATGGTCCCGTGTGGGAATATTTAATAACAAACATTAAAAATACCACAGAAAGACTTTGCCACATTCCCACGGTCCAACTGCAGCCAGGGCCTGACAGCACGGTTATAAATACCAGCTATAGAGTGGCCCCAGAGTGCACTTACAGTACAACACACACATACAGTACACTCACAACCCATGCGCATAGACACACAATTACAGATCCATGTACGGTACATCTGGAGAAGCTATGTGGAGTTGCTTGGACTCTTTTTGCGGCATATACATCCTAGGTTAAATGAATGACATGCATGTACGCACAAAAATACATGCTTGCTCTGTTCCAAAACTTAGTGTGCATAGGATGCATTTATGGCATCATAGGTGCACTCATGACGTGAAAGCTGTTTCAGAAGGTAAACAGCATTATTAAGAAGGTGAGCAGCATCATTTAGGTCAAATTGTAAAAATTTTTTACGGATAGGCTAGGGTATGCATTAGGGATGGTAAGATTCAATGATTCGCATCGGTGCCTTGGATACAAGATGGGATTTGTATCGCAATACATCTTTTTTAACATATATTCATCTGTACAAAACAATTTATTTATATATAATTATTAGTAGATGCACTATGCTTTTATTATTTATAGTGTCCAATATTTCATATGTAAATTGATTTCTCCTCTCTAAACTTTCTCAAGCTTGTTCTCTCATCATCACTGCTGCTATGTGAATATGACAACACTTCGGAGAACGAGGCGTTAGAAGTCAGAAGGCACTTAAGATGATTTATGATTTGCTGTCTGTCTGAACCAAAGAAATAAAAGCAAACTATCTGTACCACATTGAATTGCATGGCACCATATTTTTTCCATTGCATCATATTGCATTGAATCGCATTGTGTTGAATTGAATCGAAATTGTATCATAATGCATTGTAATAGGGTGAATTGTATCGAATCGAAACAGTAGCTGCTTCATATGTATCTTTAATGTATCGTATTGTTGGCTATGCATCGAGATGCGTATTTCATCGGCCTCAGTTATGGAGAAGCACATCACTAGTATGCATACAGTGCGCGTGATGTAAATTTCATCAGCGTATTTTGCATGTACTATAGACCTTATTTATCAGAGAAACAAGTGCACAGCCATCTTTAGAATTTTGCCTTTGAAGTTCTGTTTTTGCAGTAACTCTAGTATCACTGTTGAAGAGTAATTAGCTGGAGAAGTGGATTTACTTATTGTAGAGTTAACAAAAGTTAAGTGCATTGTAAGGTTCATAGCAGATAAACAATGTCAGTAGACTGGGAAGATTTTAAAATGAGCGGCTCATTCATAAATTTGTACGACCTTACTTGCTGTGGAAACACAACTGAAAGAGAGAAGACAATGAACGCAGCACTGAAAAGGGGCGGAGCTACATAATGTCATAAGGTCTATACACGGCCAGCTTTTCTCTGTATGCTCACGTATACATCTTAAATTCTGGCCGCAACCAAAAGGTGGCAACAACGTCGACAAATAAATGCAGGAGACAGAACAACAACAGCAAACTATTTCAGACCCCAACAGCAACTGTATTGAGGGGGTTCAAATATATCTGCAAATTTGTAAAAAGACATTTTTATCGCTTATAACTTCTGGAGAGAAATAGCGCAGCCACTGGGCGAGGACAAATCTTTCTAGCATCCATGTGTCAAGTGCATGCTATCTAATGGAGAATACTTTGAAAGACTATGTGTGCGGTTGTACGTTTACGTTAAGTGTTCACGTCAAAACTTCTGGCTTTAGAAATCAGCTGCCTATATAGACAGTAGGCAGCATGGCAGCTTATTGAGCTTTGGAAGAAAGCTACTATTTTTGTCTCCACCATTTTGTCAAGAAACACTTCCATCCTCACGTCGCACTGGCCGAGGAAAACAGGGGAAGCTCTCACTGCCTTTCTTTCCGTTCCTGAAACAATGAGACTGGAAGCTGGCCGTCTGCCCCCGTCTTTGTGTGTGTTTGTGTGCATGTGTGTGAGTTCTTTCGCTCTCAGCCTTCACAGGTCGCAGGGCTTAACCCAACATGGCTCTTTTGTTCCTGTTTTTGGACAAGACATTAGTCTCAGTGTCAAGGAACTTTGGGGTTTGCAGCCAATTTTAGATGTACTACAAATGAGGGTGTGAAACAGCAAGAGCGTAAAAAACACAAGCAGTTTGGTGTGTGGAAACTTGTATGGTAAAACAGAATGCTTTGAAGCATTTATAGAGTCGACTAATTTAATGTGTGACACATTTGTTTTACAATGACTGTATGGACTTTTTTTTTCATTTTTGGCCTTTTTAATGTTGGAGACAGTGCAAGGATAGGAAATGATGGCTAGAGAGGAGGGGAAGCATTTCAGTTGTGTGTAACAACCATTAGTGAAATGCGCTGTGCAGCATTATAAGCATGGTCTAAGTCTTGCTTTGGCTGTGCATATGGAGTTTGTAATCTTACTGATGTTTGATAGAGTGCCATAACAGCATGAAAGTAACACAAACTGGCTAGATTAATTACTACCATATTTCGGCTACAATGCTTTAGCACTCAGCTTGGGACATTTCAAACAAAACTTCATCAAAGAACAATATTTAGAAATTAATTCGATCGGACTCTTACGACGGACACTCCCTTGAACATGCAGAGGAGAGTGTTTGACTCATTGCAACAACAACATCTTCTCTTGTGTCTTATCTACACAAGCAACTCCTTGCTAGTTCCTATGGTTGGAAACAGTAGAAAAGAAGAGTCTTTTCTCAATGTCTTGCTCATTCTGTCTTCCTTACAAAGGCGGGTTCCACAGAGCGTATTTATTGCGCTAATAAAATGAAATGCATGTCTGTGGTGGCAGAATTATTGTGCAATAAAAGTCTGAAGAACCAAAAGATTCTTACCGCAATAATCGAGTCTGAGACACCACAAATATTTCACTTATGGTTTGGCCAGGGGCTGTTATGATGTCACGGGCCATGAGTCAAACAGGTATGGGTCATTCTCAAGGTGAAAATTGCTTTTATAGTCATTATATCTCTCTGAAATATCAACTTTATGGCTATGGTCACCCCAACATTTAGTATTGGGTTATTTTGGCCACATCCACTGTTCTTAGGTGAAGATTCAAATGTACAGACAAGCAGTAAATCATCAAGGGGTTTTAAAGTGTCAAAGAAATGGTACAGCAGTTCTTTAATTTCTTGTTCTTCTCTCTCATTTGTGACCCTGGACCACAAAACCAGTCATAAGGGTAAATTTTTTGAAACTGAGATTTATAAATCATCTGAAAGCTGAATAAATAAGCTTTCCATTGATGTATGGTTTGTTAGGATAGGACAATATTTGGCCGAGATACAACTGTTTGAAAATCTGGAATCTGAGGGTGCAAAAAAATCTAAATATTGAGAAAATCGCCTTTAAAATTGTCCAAATGAAGTTCTTAGCATATTACTAATCAAAAATGAAGTTTTTATATATTTACAGTAGGAAATGTATACAAAATATCTTCATGGAACATGATCTTAAAGTCCCAATTAATTTTGGCATAAAAGAAAAAGCAATAATTTTGACCCATACAATGTATTTTTGGCTATTGCTACAAATATACCCATGCTACTTACTTTTACTTTACTTTACTTTTAGTCATTTAGCAGACGCTTTTATCCAAAGCGACTTACAAATAAGAAAAAGTAACAAACTAAAAGCCAAAACTCTGTAAATACTATATAAACACACACATTTAAGAAAATAAAGAAATTAAATAATAATACTTAAATAATAATAAATAATAATACTTAAGTCTGGTTTTGTGGTCCAGGGTCACATATCTTTAACAATAATGTGAAGTGGACAGTGAAGCTTATTTACCTGCTAACAGGCAAGAAACTGACTTGTTCTTTCATGAATCCTCATCAGATTTCATAGGGCAGGTGTGGGCAACCCTGGCCCTCAAGATCCACTGTCCAGCAAAGTTTAGCTCCATCCCTAATCAAACACACCTCAACAAGCTAATCAAAGTCTTCAGAATTACTAGAAAGCTACAGGCAAGTGAGTTTGATTGGGGTTAAAGCTAAAAAAGTGAACCTTCAGGGCCAGGGCTTCCCACCTTTTCCATAGGAGGTGAAGGGAAACATCAGTCAGGGTAAAGGTAAAACATAATGACTCGCTGTCCAAGGAGAAATAGGTGGAAATAATCAGAGTTTAAATGAAAAGATTATACACCAAAAAACTGTATAAAGGAGAAAATGGTGGAAGCACCAATTCTTGTATACATATTATGTATAACTGATACATTTTTCAACATGAGCATGACCAAAAAGCTCCTTCTCACCTCCAGTTCTAGGTGTGCAAATGTAGCCTGGTCCAAAATCAGAAGATCCTCTTCTTTCTTTGCAAATACTAAAGAAACACAAATGAGAGGTACACAGTCCCCAGTCAACATCCCCTCCCATTATCAAGGTGTTTCTTATTAAGTGGGCAGCTTAAGAATTCGTTTTAGCAGTTTTATCCAAAGTGTCTTACTTTAAAGTGACAATCCAAACTAGAGTGACCTGTGGTTAAAAGTTTTGGCACAATGCTTTTAGGGCTTTAACCAGCCACCTTCTGGTTTCCATGCCTGCTACTAGACCACACCACCTCCCGTATGGAAAGGTCTAAGAAAAGTAAAATCTCAGGTCTCACATTTTCAGTTTAGCACAAGAAAGAAAGGACACCATCAGCAGCTGCCACTGGAAACAGTGATGAAACATGCTACACCGTTTGCCAGTTTGTAAACGCTTGACGGTCCAAAAGAGTTTGGTGGATGCCAGGAGAACATTACCTCCCTGAATTGCATGGTGCCACATGTGAAGTTTAGCGGAGCAGGAATAACAGTCTGGGGTTGTTGTTTTTAAAGCTTTGGATGAGATATCATAACTTCAATGGGGAATTATAATGCAAGAGCATGTAGTGATGCACTCCTGGGTTATTTTCAGCATGACAGTGTCCCTGTGCAACAAAATGAAATCAAACACAAATGGTTATGAGATGTGTGTACAAGAACTTGTTTGAGCCCAAGCCTCAACTCTACTTTATACCTTCAGGATCAATGTTCGAGTAAGTTTGCTTAAACCTGGCATTGCCGATATTGTTAGACACCCTGTGTTTGACATGGTAAGTTGCTGTCAAATGTGCATGTGTATACTGCATTGAGTTTTTGACTGCGTAGATCACTCATGTTCCACTTGTGCGTCAGCACTCTTACCACTGTCTCTCTTTCCAAAATCTCTCCCAAGTTCTTCCTAACCCCTACAAAACCACCACTGCCCTCCCCGTCTCTCTCTCTTTCTCACCCAGCTGTGCGGAAAGTGAACCCCATTTCCTCAGCTGCCTGTTTCTCTCTCGTTCTGGATTGATGTGTGGAAAGCAGGCTTCATTTTCTGTGGTCACCATTCCAGGGGAGCCTCCCTCATTCCTGCCGGTTTATGTCAAACAAGCTTTGCTGGTCTCCTGGGTAGCAGTAAATTAGCCTGGGTTTAAATACCAATCTTATTGATAATTTTCATCTAGTTTTGTTGTGCTCTGGAAATGTTTTTGACCTCTCTGGAATTTCTTTTCCCTAAAATTTTACACATTATTCACGTATGATTCATAGTCTTTAGTGCATGATGGGTTCATAAATTGGGAGGCGGCTGCACTATTTGGCTTGGAACATGTAGTTTAATTAGCTCATGCAGCAACACCTACTTTAAAATGATGTAGTGTACTGGGACAAAGTATAAATTTAATATTCTTAGTAGGGGAATTTTACTTAGTTGTATGCTTATGCGCTCGATAATGATACTCAGATGAGCTCTAAAGGTTATAACATCATAGACTTTGTGGCAGATCTTGGATCTTTCTTACGATGGTGTGTGAGACAACTAAAGTGAAATCAAATTACAATTAAAAACAATACTTTGGCGCCCCCTGTCTGTCTAATAGAACCCATTCTGCTTCTTCAACAAGCAATTAGAAGTTGCCAGCAGAGGGCAGTCTAAACTAATAACAATAAACCCTTACTACAATAAAGCAGCTTAGGCAGTATGGGGGTTTACAAGTGAAAATAAAATAAAATGTACATGTACATCAGACATGATACCAAAGTTTTCAGACCAATTTTTACAGAGGAGGTTTGCTACTTTATCAAGTAGAGATTAACTTCTACCCACGCTGCTAAGGTCCTGTGGTACAGAGATACAACCCACACCCCTCCTTCACCTAATTTTACCCTTCATTGCTGATCCTAATAAAGGCACAACTAGAGAGTAGAGTGTGTATGTATGTGCGTGTAGTTAATGAACATGTCAGATGCAAACTCACCTGGGGATATGGATATGTTACACAGCAGGATTCTTATAACCTGCTGCTTTGAATAAACAGAATTCCATTAATATTGCAACATTTTCACTTCTAATGAAGGTAGTGATTTAATGTAACTGGTGCATAATTACAGAATACACACTATAGTCAAACTTAAATAAAATAAAATGCTTAAACCAGCCAAGGGTGGTTACCACCAAGGGTGCTAGTTAACGGGTTAAGTCTGGTTAAGTAGGTCTATCTGGTCTTCCAGTCTGGTTTTTAGATGGTTTATGTGGTCTCTTAGCCTGACTAAGAGACCCTTTAAAACCATTAAAACAGATCAGCTTATCTAGTTTGGTCAGGTTTAGAGTCCAGATAATAACTTTAGGCTTGTTTAAGCTAGTAGGGTGGCTGCATTAAGCTGGTGTTTAGCTGTGGTAAACTTTTTAATGAAGATTCAGACCACGTCAGTAAGAACTTGGTTCTTTGTTCACTTACTTTTACTACGGATTTGTTTACAAACAAGGCACAATTCGATGCAGGACTTTCAGAAAGATTTAAACTAAAAGACGATGCTGTGCCGACTATATTGGATCAGACAGTAATGTCACAACACACAAATGTAACTGTTTTTATTATGTGATCACTATTGTTTTGTCTGTAATTACAGATCATTTGATATGTACTGAGTATTAATGCATTTTTTTTTAACCTATATCACAGCAGCGTCCATCTGTGAAGGATGTAGGCTGTCAAACATACACAACTATTAGCCAATCATATCAGTGGGCGTTTACTTCCGAGTCTACAATTCGCCACACTTATTCAAACAGAGCGTTCTGATGAGGGGGGTTAAAAACTGGACAGAAAATAGCTTATCACTTCTAAATTATGTTTTTTGATGTAACAAATCTTGATAACATTATAAGTGGACCTCAGAGAACAGTACAAAATAATTAAAAAAAACTTGGATCCCTTTAAAACCACAATTTTTTCATTATGTATCAAAGATAAAATTAATAAAACAATAAATAATACAAAGTTTAGAAAAGGTATATTGCTCTTACAAATAATAAATGAGAGCAATTATTTTCCAAATACAGATGTTTATGAGGTAGAAAAACACAAGCGTTGGCATACTATTTTGTAATTATTGCTATAAATCACATCCAAATTGTCAGAGAAACTAAAACGCCCAATATACTGTATCTCTGTGACTTCAGCTCTGAAAAATGTTGTTCTTGAGGTGCATTATGGTTTTAGCCTTGTATCACACAATAATACCATCCTGCTCACTCAGAGCCTCTGATTGCTCCGAGAGGAACAGTGATTCTTGGTCAAGAGGGACAGAGGGATGGGGAGAGGGGGAGAAGGATTATTTTGTTTTTTTCTCCACTCTATTACATGGTCAAAGCGGTTAAGCTCTGCGTGAAATCAGCCGAGGTTTCATGCCACAATACCACACAGCAGCTTTGCTTTTACTTCAGCCTAACCTCTCTCTCAGACTGTGGGTGGCTACAAATATTGGATTCTGGTGTTTATAGTGCACAGACATATTTCAGTGCAGATCTGGCCACAGTTGGCAGAAATGTATGCGTGTGTATTCCTGTGCTAACAAAAAAGTACCATGGTTATTTGGATGTGGTTTTTGGACACTGGAATTGTGGTAACACCATGGTATTCTCTGAAAATAAATTGGAATACTATGTAAAAAGCATATTATCATTTAATACCAAGGAAAATAACAAATTTGATACTATTTTTGTATATAATTGTACAAACCCGATTCCAAAAAAGTTGGGACACTGTACAAATTGTGAATAAAAAAGGAATGCAATAATTTACAAATCTCATAAACTTATATTTTATTCACAATAGAATATAGATAACATATCAAATGTTGAAAGTGAGACATTTTGAAATGTCATGCCAAATATTGGCTCATTTTGGATTTCATGAGAGCTACACATTCCAAAAAAGTTGGGACAGGTAGCAATAAGAGGCCGGAAAAGTTAAATGTGCATATAAGGAACAGCTGGAGGACCAATTTGCAACTTATTAGGTCAATTGGCAACATGATTGGGTATAAAAAGAGCCTCTCAGAGTGGCAGTGTCTCTCAGAAGTCAAGATGAGAAGAGGATCACCAATTCCCCCCCAATGCTGCGGCGAAAAATAGTGGAGCAATATCAGAAAGGAGTTTCTCAGAGAAAATTTGCAAAGAGTTAGAAGTGAACATCATCTACAGTGCATAATATCATCCAAAGATTCAGAGAATCTGGAACAATCTCTGTGCGTAAGGGTCAAGGCCGGAAAACCATACTGGATGCCCGTGATCTTGGGACCTTAGACGGCACTGCATCACATACAGGAATGCTACTGCTATGTGAAATCACAACTTGGGCTCAGAATCGTTGTCGTACTAAAACCCTATAGGTCAAAAAAAGCCATGTCTAAACATGATCCAGAAGCGCAAGCGTTTTCTCTGGACCAAGGCTACATTTTAGAAATGGACTGTGGCAAAAGTGAAGAAAACTGTTCTGTGGTCAGACGAATCAAAATTTGAAGTTCTTTTTGGAAAACTGGGAGCGCCATGTCATCCGGACTAAAGAGGACAAGGACAGCCCAAGTTGTTATCAGCGCTCAGTTCAGAAGCCTGCATCTCTGATGGTATGGGGTTGCATGGAGTGCGTGTGGCATGGGCAGCTTACAAATCTGGAAAGGCACCATCAATGCTGAAAGGTATATCCAAGTTCTAGAACAACATATGCTCCCATCCAGACGTCGTCTCTTTCTTGGGGAAGACCTTGCATTTTCCAACATGACAATGCCAGACCACATACTGCCATCAATTACAATATCATGGCTGCGCAGAAGGATCCGGGTACTGAAATGGCCAGCCTGCAGTCCAGATCTATTTACCCGTAGAAAACATTTGGCGCATCATAAAGAGGAAGATGCAACAAAGAAGACCTAAGACAGTTGAGCAACTAGAAGCCTGTATTAGACAAGAATGGGACAACATTCCTATTCCTAAACTTGAGCAACTTGTCTCCTCAGTCCCCAGACGTTTGCAGACTGTTATAAAAAGAAGAGGGGATGCCACACAGTGGTAAACATGGCCTTGTCCCAACTTTTTTGAGATGTGTTGATGCCATGAAATTTAAAATAAACTTATTTTTCCCTTAAAATGATACATTTTCTCAGTTTAAACATTTGATATGTCATCTATGTTGTATTCTGAATAAAATATTGAAATTTGAAACTTCCACATCATTGCATTCTGTTTTTATTCACAATTTGTACAGTGTCCCAACTTTTTTGGAATCGGGTTTGTAGATGGGGTATTAGATATTGTATTTGGCTATTGTTGTAAAAAGAGTTAATCAATTGTGGGTTTGTGTTTATATATGTATTAGAAGTGAAGTGGGTAAATTGAACAGGGATAGGAGACAGTATTCTAACACTAAATTACACACTTCTCCTTTAAGGGTGTATCACAGGTAAAATCCCCTACTGAGATGATTTCGATCCCTCCTATAAACTGCCACTGCACTACACTACACTCAGGAGACACCTGCCTGAGCCCTGACTGATCAGTCACAGCTGCTCAGATCAATACATGCTTTCTAATAGAAGCTCTCACTTAGTTTAGACACTTAAGCCTGTGGAGATGGAGAATGGAGCAGCAGCAGGGATCGACTCAGATGAGTAGAAACGAGGCATGGGAATAAATAAATGAATGTCGAGAGCTAAGGGAATGCGATGGATGAATAAGTGAAATTTGGACGAGAGTATATGAGGAATGCAATGAATGTGTGAATTAATTTTTCCACTTTAACGGCATTAAAAATATTTAATGCAGTTAACACAGGGGCGGGGCTAGGGTTGACCACCCCACTCACAATTGCTGCTTCTGTCTCTTTTTTCTTGATGAGAATTACGTTTATTTAGACGCAGAACGACCACATCAAATGGGAGACTTGTGCTCTCCACTTCGCCTCAGCGCCAGTCGCTAGTTAAACGAGTGCGGAAACGGTACAGATGACGAGGAGCTTCAGTAGAACAACAGTGAACTGCGGTCAGATGAGATGTTGTCAGGTCATATGTCAGTAAAAACTAATCTTTCTGTCCTGTCAGCCGTTATACTGTGCTAGTAGCACGCAGTTCAATTGCACACACAAGTACAGTGGTACGCGCTGTAGCCTGTATCATTTCATAGCGCGAATGAAACTACGAGCATGCGTGTCAGATCCACATCACATTCAGCAGCGGCAGCTCTTAAAGTAATAGCAGCCAAATAAGCCAATAACCAGCTTCTGTGATGTCTGTTAATCAAAGAATACAAGAAAAAAAAAGAGGAAAGCAATAACTTTTGTAGCTTTAAGGATTCATCTATATTTAATTTAGAATTTAGTGTTTGATAATTTTATTCAATTTCTCTATATTTCCAACTTGCTGAAGGTCACAAACATTTATTATTATGGGTTTATGTGAAGATTGTTTTAAGTTCACTTAAATTAGAAGTTGTTGTTGTTTTAAAGTCTAATAAATGTTAAAATAGATAGCTCTCAGTTATAAAAAAGATGCCATCAAACAAATATTAAAAATATACTGTCTTTATGCTTTTTTCTACATTAATTTGAAGATTGAATGTGAAATTATTGCAATATAAAAGTATATTTAAAAACTGTAATGTTAGGTGGGATTAATCGTGATTAATTTAGGAAAAATGTGTGATTAATTAGTTGTTGTTGTTTTTTAATCGATTGACAGCACCTATATACATACACATATATACTTTTGCAACTCATGCCATTATCATGCAAAGCCAGTTTAAAAAAAAAAATCAATTAAAAAAGCAATTAATGCAACTATGTTTAATGTAGCTTCGTAAAATTACGGTTGAACCACTGATGTCACATGGACTATTTTACTGATGGTCTTGCTACGTTTCTGGATCTTGATCATAGTAGTACCCTTTCTGTCTATGGAGGGTCAGAAAGCTCTCGGATTTCATCAAAAACATCTTAATTTGTGTCCCGAAGATGAACGAAGGTCTTACGGGTTTGGAACGACATGAGGGTGAGTAACTAATGACAGAATTTTCATTTTTGGGTGAAGTACCCTAAGCCATTTACACTTTGTATTAAGATATATAAGCAGGGCCTTAGAGTAACATATTGTTGGCAGCATGCTAACCCTTTGTAAATGTATTACTGTCATTTTTACAAACGGAGGGATTTTTGACATTTTTGTCTGTGATAATTAACCAGATACAGTCACATGCTGTTGATAGAGCCGTTTTGAAGATTATTCCTTAAAGGATGTTCAATGACTTAATTCAGCGTATGTTTTTTCTTTAGGAAGAAAGGTGCAGCATTGTGTCGAGAGAGAAAAGTGTTGGCGCTGGTTTCTCCCCCTCCCTCCCTTTTCTTCTTCTCAAGGTGACACTTCCATCTGCCCCTTCCTTCTCTTTTCCAATCTTTTCTTTAAAAGCCCCTCTAGAGCCGACGTCACAGCTTTTTCACGGTCTTGCTGAAGGATATGCTTTACTCTCTAATCTATATTCCACTCATGCCTGCATTTCCATTCTCTTTAGAGTCAGTGTCCATTACAGACCCAATGATATTTCATTGCAACTGAGAACGAAGGTTGAGCGAAAGAGGAGAGAGAGACTATTTGCACGAAGCACACATTGTGTTCCTTTCTTTGTAGTAAATGGTAAAGAAATGGACAGGGAGGACTCTCATGTCCATAAATGTATGAACAAAATACCCTCTGCTCTCATTCACATTCACTGGGTACCTCAGCACTGGCTTATAAGTATTTTCATATTTTATTGTTTTTATCATTTAAATAACCTCTAGATTTGTAGTAAATTTGTACTTTTCTGCAGAAAAAAAGTTAGGTTTTTTTTTTTTTCAACAGTTTTATCAAGTACCAAATAATTTGTATATTATCTTAAAGCTTATGCTATTGGACAAAAGTAGTCCATTAGAACATACAAAATCTGCCAATGAATACATTACAGTAATAATACTCCTGAGTCCTGAGGTCATTTTCACTACAATCAATAACTGAGACAATAACTAAGATGGCCTATTTTTCTGTTTTCAGGCTTTTCCTGTTATCGACTGCAGCTGGATTACTGTATATCTGATTTGTTCATTCATTTGGGAACTGGATCAACTGACTCGCACAAAGTTATAGTATGGCTTCAGAAGACTTTCAGAAATGATCACATGAACTATTTTGAAGATGTTTGAAAGATGTTAAGATGTTGACTTTCTGATGTTTGAAAAGTCCCTGTTCTGTCCTGTTTCCCGTTCATTGTCAAGTTTTCAGTCAAAGAAAGAAAGTCATAGAGATTTAAAAGGCAGGAGTGTGAGAAATATTGACAGAATTTTTATTTTTATTATTCCAAGTTCTGTAAACTTGACTGAGTGGCCTCAGAACAGATCCTTACTGTATTACCTATAACAGGGTTTCCAACTTTGACTGCCTGGCCAGAGAGAGATTTTGAAGACTGAATTGATCTCATGCTCCCTTTTGGATCTGACATTCACTTTTAATTGCCTTAATACTGTAAATTACTCATACACTTAATGTTGTATTAGATGCACTGCTTAGAAACTTTCCCTGTAATAACTTACCCTATCATCTATATTGTTTAGAGAGCTACCTTTTACCTCTAATTTTACTTCTAAGGTAATTTACCAGCAAGTCAGTTAAATGGCTAATTTATTAGAAAAAAAAGTGAAAATAGATGTAAAATATTTTATGTGTATAAAATAAGTATATCAGTAATATTAAAAAAAAACCTTTCTCTTTACTTATTCCTTCCCTTTCTAGCTTGTATTTATTTTTGAACAATGCCTGAAACTTGGTATTATGAGCACTTCCTGTCTGCCTCTTTAGGATGAATCGCTTTATGTATTCCCCAATTGTAAGTCGCTTGGATAAAAGCGTCTGCAAAATGACTAAATGTAAATGTAAATGTAATATAATGATAGGTACTTAATATATGCTTATAACTTGTTTGTCTACAGTTGTAAATCAGAAAGACAGTTTTGAATCACAGCAATCTAGATGCTAACATGTCATCTGTAGTGTAGGAACACACATTCGCTCCTTTATTAATAATAACTATCATTTATTTTTCCTGTAAATATATATTCTTTATTATGATATCATATGTAGTCTTTTTAGAAAAGCTGATTTTATAATGGTTAATTTTATGATGCATGAAAACGCATATTTTAGTCTAAATTACTGTTCTCCTTTGCAATACAAATGCATTTTTCACTACTATAACTGACATCAGTGACAGTGCAGACAGACCTGTCATCTGCCGTAATGATCCAGCGAAATAAAACACATATACTCTCATTTGGGCAATTTGTGCATCACGGGAAAAATCAAGTCCTACGCCGCTCTGAAAATCCTATGAGCCCGAACAAAGAATCTGATGACAAATGCATAAGAGTTGGCATCCATGATTATAACCTCTTCACAATTTTAGTGCAGTTCAACTAATCCTTCTCTAATCTTCATCAGTTCAGTCGCTGTGGTTAAGTGCAGCATGTTGAGCTGCAGATGAAGGCAGCAAAGAAGACCTACCGCATGACACGTACAGTGAAGAAACTGACTGCAGCCCATGAGGCAGATGCATCTGTCGCTCCTGACCAGCAGAAAAACCTCCACGAGAAGACAGACAAATGCAAACAGGGTTTGCAGAAGGTGCAGATAAACAGCTGTGGCAAAAACGCAAGAAACATTGTTGTTAATAGATTTTAATTAAAAATACTAATAATTTAAATGACTTGAACATTGTGTGAGAGTGGAGTGGAACAATCTCCCCTCCAAGCTCAAAGCACTCTGTAATCACCACATGTTCAAGGACTTGTTTAAATTATGTTAACATATTTTACTGGAAAACAATACTGATTAAAAAAATAATTGTTTGCAGTGCATTTTCTATTGAACAGATGTTGCTGCACAATGATATAGAGTGTTATCAATATACTTGATTTTTGTTGAAGTGTAAAAAACCCAGGGCTGGCACAGAGGTCAACTAGAAAAATGCTGAACAGCCTTATACACGACTTATTTCATTGAGGAAATCACTCCAATCTAATAATATTATAGCAAAAATACAAGGGACAAGAGATAAAAAATGAAAATTAATGTACTCACCCTCATATCTTTCTAAAACCTCCATCTGCATTTGTTAAAATGGTATTTAAAAAAGTAAATCAATATTTTTATTATTATTTTTAAATTCTAAGAATCTCATGTTAGGGTTAGGTTATAGTATCTATAACTAGCTCTTTATAATAACAATAGAAAGTCTATGCAATGTCCCCATTTAGAAATTGTGTGTGTGTGTGTGTGTGTGTGTGTGTTAGTGAGTAACTGACAAGTTACACAAAATAAAAATGTATTTATATAAATAAAATTTCCTTCCATCCACCCAATAATTTGAATATAATGAGGATCAGTGTGAGCAGCTGACAGGAATGGTCTTTGTGATCTTTCAGCATTCGTTTACTTTAGTTTTCCTGTTTTGTGCACTACATTTACTAAATATTCTCCACCTTTGTTACACTAAATATATCTTTTTATATGTCATATTTGCTCCTTCTTTGATACACTAAGTTTTCTCCTCTGTTCTGTACACTAAATTTGCTGCTCCTATTTATACCAAGTTTTCCCCTTGGTTTCGTGCACTAAATTTGCTCGTAATTTTTTTGCTTCTTCTTTTTGTGCAAGTTTTTTTTGTTTTGTTTTTGCACTACTTTTGCTCTTAGTTGTTTCTCCTTTTTGTCTACCAAGTCTGCTGCCTTTTTTTAACTAAGCTTGCCACTCTGAAGACTCCCTGCTGAATGGTTTCTGCAGTTTTTCCTCACTGGGGCCAATTTGGAGCATCTGCTGAATGAATAAATGTAAAGTTGAAGCTTTTGACGGCACTTCTTGGACTTTCACAAGTATTTCTGTCATCATCTGCCTTCTCTTCTAAGTTATCTGATCCTACCTGTTACTACCTGATCCTCAGCTACTCCTGACATTTGTCCCTGCTGAAACCATTCATGCTGTAGGATCTCCTCTATAGTTGCTCTCTCGGTTGGGTGACAAGTCAGGCAGCGACATATCAAATCCTGCAATTCTGTACAAGTTTTCACAAGAGCACTGGTTAGTCACATATGTTCTTTTATGTCCATGTAATATGCTAATGCTGTCAAGTATGAAAATAGCTTTGTGTGTTTAACAATGTTATTGTCCTTGTGTTATTGGTAGTTAATTGTTCTCTCTCACCTGTGGATACTCTGATGTTAAAACTCAGACTGCAATGCATCATGTCTTCTAGACTGTTAAAGGGCTGACATCTGCACACCATTGAGTACATCATTACACCCAGAGACCAGACAGTTGTTGGCCCTGCCTCGTATTTTAAGTCCTTGTAGTACTCAGGTGGGCAGACTCCTCCTGTAAGCAAGAGATATTCAGGTTAAACAAACATTTTGTTTATAAAAGTCACCAGCATTTTGTCCAAAAGTCCATTTTTAGCTATCTATTCTTTGTTAGTATTAAATCACTGACATCTCATTAGGACTGACTGCAACAGTAACACAAAAAGCCAACTCACCTGTAAAATCACCTATGTAGCCTGAACTTTTGACGAGGTCACTGCAGCCAAAGTCTATCAGTTTGACTTGGTTTGTCTTTGTGTTGATCAGAAAGTTATTTAACTTAATGTCACGGTGAAAGACGCCTCGCTCGAGACAGTGTTTGGCTCCCAGCACCGCTTGGTACATCAGGCTACGTGTCTGTGATTCGTTCACTCGCTGCATATTGTTAACCATGAATTTGAGCAAGTCCTTGCAGGGTTGTGGATATTCCAAGATGAGGATGAACTGATCCTCCTCTTCAAACCATTCCAGCATGTGCACGATGTAGGGGCTTAATGGAGGTCGTTTCAGCAGCAGGTTTAGAGCCACTTCTGCAAACAGCGGCTTTGAACAACCAGGCTACAGAAAAGAGAGTTCAGTAATTATCACATTTCTCTTGTCCTTAAAATATAATTTGTATTAAATTTGTATGTAGTTTGTATTTAAATATGTACATTAAGTTTTGACAACTTACTATTTCAATATACCGGTCTGTTTCACACTTGGGGATGAATTTGATGGCGACCTGCAAAACAAACAAACAGATAAATAAATAAATAAAACAAAATAATAAAAGTAATTTTTTTATAAGTGCACTAGATGTTACAAATGAGTAAATTGATCATACTGAATCTGGAAATTAACAATAATGATTGTGTATTTACATTATCACAAATATTTCCATTTAAATTCATTTTAAATATGCTTTGGTCTAAGCACTGATCTATATGGTCTATATACATTAGGTGAATAAAGCGGTGATTCTACCTGCTCGCGTAGAAATTTTGAAATCCCCTCGTACACAGTGCCAAAGCCTCCTTCTCCAATCTCTTCTCCCACTTCATAAATTTCATCAAATGGAACTGCAAAAATATATCAAAGGAGCATGTTTAATATATGAGATTCACAGTCTTACATGAAGTCCAATACCCGTGCTTGAATAAATACACACATTCAGTTCACATCAGATACATGGAGACTAAATATGATCAATGTTTGAGACTAACGCTGCGTCTGAAATTGAAGACGAAGTAAGTTCAAATTCAAAAGCAGTTCCTACTCAGACAGTATGCGATTTCGGATGCACCATCAGTGAAAGCAAAACAGCAGTATTCCTTTAATTGCTTTAAAACGAGATTTCTTTAAATAGGCAATCAGGAGAATAATACTACTTGGTTAAGAGTACTAAATTGATCAATTAAGTCTGGATTACCGTATGTGGGATTAGACATACGTATATAAACACACAGAATTACTAGGGGAACTAGACACAGATGTGAAACAGTCAGTGGAGGAAAAAGAAAAGGTTAACAAGTGGAAATAGACTCACCAGGAGTTGGATCAGTGAAACAGGCTGCTCTGAAACGGGTTTGATCTCCAATTCGTCTATGCTTGGAAGCACCTGGAAATTTTGGGGCTACTGGCTCAAGACCAGACGGGCCTGGAAGAGGATCAGCTGGATCCTGCAGACCCGCTGGCACAAGGCCAGATGGTCCTGTGACAGGTGTCATCTCTGAAGCATCTGGATCTCGATCAGGGTCAGATGAACTAGACTGCAGATCTTCTGGAGGATCAACTGGATCCTGCAGAGCCGTCATCTCAAGGACAGATGCATCCTGCTGAGAGTCAGTCAGATCCTGTAAAGCCATCGGCTCAAGGATGTTTGGGTCTTGCTGATGATCAACTGGATCCTGCAGAGCCATCGGTTCGGGGATGTTTAGATCTGGCTGAGGATCAGCTGGATCCTGCGGAGCTGTCGGTTCAGGAATGGATGGATCTTCAGGAATGGATGGAGCTGAATTTGAGTCAGGATGTGGACAAAGTGGAGCCACTTTGTTGTGCTTTTTCCGTTGTGTTCCTGCACATTTTACAGCCCACCATTTCCTTTTTAAGAATGCACGGATGTGTCTCTTTTTCTTCACTTTTGTTTGATTTTCTAAAAATCCAAACAGAAATGGAAGAGTCAAAAATTACCACCAGACATTAGAAGTCAAATTTTGAGGCTAGACACCAAGAATAAACATAATTTCCAAAACTAACAAACTTACTGTACTTAATAACGTCATTACACACAAGTGTGAAAAAACAGGAGAGAAATGAGAAACCAAAATTCCCTTGATCTTTTGACATATAAGAGGTCACTGTACCATAAAAACATCCTGTAAGTTTCAGAACTTAAAACTTTCTTGCTAGTCTAAAAACAACTTACATTGAAGCCTGTCTGCCAAAAGGACAGCTTGTGGAATGTTCTACTCTATTATATAATAGCGTGGCTAAACTCCGCCTCCACAGAAGAAGATCAACACCTGCATCTACATAACTGCCTGTTTAGCCCCGCCCACCAATTCACGCATATAGGGTAAATAATGAAAGAGGCGAATGCAGGTCTATGCAGAAACCAAATGATAAAGATGGCTCCGAATACAACAGGACGCTTTACAGTGCCAAGTTGTGGAAAAAAGTGTTTGCATTGCCTTCTTTCTGATCCCAATGTCAGGAAAGAGTGGATGAACTTTATTTTTAATGAAGATCCAGACCACGTCAGTAAGATCTTGGTCCTTTGTTCACTTCATTTTACCGCAGATTCATTTACTAACAAGGCACAGTTCAACGCAGGATTTTCAGAAAGATTGAAACTAATAGACAATGCTGTGCCGACTATATTAGATCCAACAGTCTCATCGCAACACAAGTGTGAGTAACTGTTTTTATTACGTGATCACTATTGCTTTGTCTGTTAAACAGATCGTTTGATATGTACAGCTTATCTATTTTTGACCTAAATCCCAGCAGTGTCCATCTATGAGGAATGTACGCTGTCAAACATACACAACTATCAGCCAATCATAGCAGTCTACAATCCTCCACGCCTACTCAAACAGAGCGTTCTTATGAGGGGGTTAAAAACATGACAGAAAATAGCCTATTACTTCTAAATTATGATGTTTTTGATGTAAAAATCTTGATGGCATTATAAAGGGACCTCAGAGGACAGTACAAACCAATAAGAAAGGCAGTTCATGACCCCTTTAAAATGACAGTAGACCCACCTTTAGCTGGCTCAGGTTCAGCTGGTTTTTCATCACAGTTTGTGGGCGTGACGCTGGATAGACCCGCTGGAGGATCAGTATGATCCTGTAGGGTTGTTGGCTCAAGGCCGGATGGACCACACTGAAGATCAGCTGAATCAGTGTCGGACACAGGCTGAAGAGGGGCCACTTTGTTGCCTCGACGCTGGTTGGTGCTTTTGACAGCCAGCCATGTCTTTTTGAAGAATGAACAAAGGCTATTCTTCTTGCGTGTTGCTGGTTTTTCTATAAATAAATAGATAAATAATTTTGGTTACTAAGTTGACTTTATTTGAACTAAATTATCATTAAACATGAAATGCCACAACAAACTATACTTCACAAAATGGAATTAAAAATCAAATAAAAAATGCAAAATTGTAAAAAATACATGAAGTATTTTTATTGTATTTATGTGTATTTTTATAGTGATATAATTTCCTTGTGTGTGAAAAATATGTTAATTGAAAACATTTGACAAACTGAAGTTTGTTGTTCACCTGTTGGGCTGTTCTCCATAGCTGCAGCTGCAGGAGAAGCCTCTGGATTTGCTTCTGAAGGGTCGGTGGTGTTTCCTCCAGCTGTCAGTGTATCATCTACTGACACTGAACACACAGGAGAAACGCTGCTGCTTATAAACGCAGATTTCGAGTGTTTGCTCACGTGACAATCTTTGCTTCTGCTCTGATTTTCACAGAACTGATTGGCGATCACACTAGATCAGGTTAGTTGCACGGTCCGACGCAGAACTCCTGGTTGTGGAATGCAGCACTGTGACGTCACTGACTCCCTGTGACGTCACGTGCGTACTGCGCGCGCAGTGCAAGTAGCCTCACATAATCGCATTATTTGAAATAGTAAGTCAGTTGTCTCTGCACAAATTGTATTACAAACTTATATATTATTTTGCATTCTGTGTATGTGTTGTATAGTTGATTCGCATTTTAATGTAGTAAAAAAAATGAAATCATCATTAAACTGCAATAAGACTGTTCTGACTAAATTAATTTCAACTTGTTTCAACCTGTTTTTTTTAAAGACAATTTAAAACTAACACCTGGATGTTTATATATGTTTATCTCTGCCACAGGAGTTAAATGGAAAAAAAACCTAGATTGTTTCATTCCTCCCGAAAGTGCGTTTAGAAATTTCATGTAGCCTAATAATAAAATTAAATGTTAAAATAAATGTCAATGATAAACAGAAACAATGGCGTATGTTTGATGTCGACATTGGAAGGGGGGAAATAGCAGCCTCCAGTTTAGCTTTCTGGATTTCTTGACACAATAGCTAACAATTCGTAATTAAAAATGTTATTTGACAATAAGGTTTTTAGTCTATTTTGAGATAAAATAATGAATTCTGTAATGTTATAAGTTAAAGCTAACTAGCAACGACAAGGAGGCAGTTTAGAGACACTTCAGCTTTTTCTTTTCCATCATGCAATCGCCAACATCTCATCATCGGAGTACATATACATTATACATATACATATACAGCTGTGCGAATTACACAGCTCCTTAAGACAGGTCAAAAAACCTCTTAATGACGCTGAACATCAGTTTCTTTTAATATTAAAACTGAAATCCGACCATGAAAGAAAATGTCCCTGCGGCCCTGCTGTTGCTAGTGACGAATTCAGCTTTCACATTGACAGATAAACAGCGCGTTTTCAGTGCTGCTACTTGCTTTTTTTTTTTCTTTCTTTTTTTGCAATTAAAAATAACAATAATTTGTATATACACCCTGAAAGAGGGAGATTTTATGTAAAAAATATTTTAAAGAAGATCTGGTTCTCAGTTTGATTCAGGGTCATAAAATGTGCCATTGTTTTGTGGAAGATTGCTTCCATCTACTGACGAAGAAACTTTTAAAATTTAAATAAATTTTAGACTAAAGTGATTTTACTATTATGCCACATACAGTCAAACTTGAACGTGGTGTAATGCGCTTCGTGTGTGAATGTGTGATTGTTCTTTATCATGGATGTTATGGTGTCATCTCTTCATTTCTGTGCGTTTTACATTGTAGCTGATTTTATTTTAACAAATCATGTAATTTAAGTAAAAATCCACACCAGTTATGCATTGCATCCCTCTTTTGGTTACAAGCCAGTATTTGGCGAAAGTACAGTTTTGGACACAGCGATTGTCTTTATAAGTGAGTCAGTAATTATTCAACCAACAGATTTATTCAAAAACACTGATTTATTCAGTAACACCCTCTGATCTGTAATAGAGAACTGCATTGCACATTGCTTTTCCCACACGTTCAACAGCAAATCATTTGATTTTAATCAGAAAACATTACCTATTAAACGCCTTTTTATATTTGAAGTCTCCCTGTACATTCTTACAACACAAATGTCATATGCAAACTGTCATGCTATAGTAAAAAGCCATATAATTTGTATCGTTCTGTAACTTTTAATGGTCACTGTTTACAATATCTCTAAGAGACTGAAATGAATGTTGGTCAATAAAAAGGCATCAGTAAAAAATAAAATACACACTTCACAACTTATTCACAGAAATAACACTGCACATGGATTTAAAGACATTAAGCTTTATTTATACTGTCACTCCGAGCAAGATGATGCATGGAATTGTAATATAACATAGTGCAATATAATAACAGAGGCTTGTATTGTAATATTTATTGTACAGTCTAATCAATTTCTGGCAATAAACCAGATATATGTTCATATCAAATATTTCCTATAATTACGTACATAAAGAAACATATTTTGTGTTAGGTCAGTTACCTGTGTCATCAGTGTGCAGTCGAAAATTTCAATATCGCTATATATCTGTATTAAGAACAGCAATATGGCCAGTTAAACGCTTCAGGTGATTTCACCATCAGAAGCGTTTAGAATTCTAGGAGAAATCCAGTACAATATATACTGTGTGCATCAGTGTATTTATTTGAAAATATTAAGCTCTGTTAAGAGATGGTAATTGTAAATTGAACATAAACATAAAAATGAAATTAAAAAGAACATTTAAATCTCTAATTACCTTGGGCTTAAGTGCATGATGTTGTTACAGTCAGTGTTGCCAACTTAGCAACTTTTGTAACACAGTGTTAAGATTTAGTGACTTTTCAGGCGCCTTCAGCAACTTTTTTTTTCAAAAAAGTGCCTAGTGCCAAATCTAGCAGCTTCTTGGACAAACTAAATAACAATAATAACTGTGGGGGAAAACTAGACAAGTGTTTTTTCTTTTGTTAAAGGGGACCTATTATGCAAAAATCACTTTTATAAGCTGTTTGAACACAGTTGTGTGGCTGCAGTGTGTGAAAACAACCAGCCTATAATGTTAAAAATCCACCAACTCATTATTTAATAAAACCAATAAATCATAAACAGTCTCTCCAAACGAGCTGTTTCAGATTCTCCCTCTGTTCACGTCACTGAGGGGAAAAAGTCCCACCCATTAGTG
The DNA here is from genome assembly GCA_021397915.2 of Tor tambroides. Lineage (NCBI taxonomy): Eukaryota > Metazoa > Chordata > Actinopteri > Cypriniformes > Cyprinidae > Tor > Tor tambroides. The sequence goes on from JAFVLL020027536.1 coordinate 53,334, forward strand.
ACGCTCTCTGCCCTATTAGCATAAACACAGCCCTGAGTGAGAAGCTGCGGTCCGCCATTACTGGAGATATATACAATGTCAGCGGCAATGCCAAAGAGGCTTTACAAGTGTTGCGTTTTAGGATGCACTAATAAACATCATGATTATGGCGAGGAGTCGCCATAATCTCCCCTCATCTGAGCCGAGGACACTGTGGTTAAATTTCATTTTCAAAGGAAATATCCCAGAAAAAATCGGTAACGTCCCCAATATGTTTAGGAATTAATACCAACACTTCGTGCACGAATGTCAGCTCTAAGTATCATGCTTTAGTTTTCCAAATTGCCTTTCTGAAAGAGCTTCTTGGCACTCTGTAATGCTAATTGCTAAAGCTATCATTGTCTCTGTGTGTTTGCACTGATGCTGCCTTCAAGTGCTGCCAGAATGATCATGAATAGGAATGTGGTAACGTTAGTTAAAAGTTGCGTATGAAAGCAAAGTGAGTCGATCGCTTGAAGTTGTCGAGGTCATAATCAGAAGCGGGACTTATGAAGTTTGTGATAGCATGAGACCAGCTATGTTGTTATTTTTATCCCGCCATGCTGTGTAATTCATAAATGCGAATTTATTATGCACAGTATAATCAGATGACTGACTTTGAACCGAGTAGTTTTCTGTAAAGATAACAGGCTTGTATTAATCGTGGAATGCTTATTTGCAAAGGCTAGCACTGCTAATGCAGAGCTGGAGCTCTTGAAGCTCCGCCCTCTTCTCCGGGAGCAAGAAGCTCATTTGCATTAAAGCAACATGCTCAAAACAGCGCGTTGTGGCTCATACCCTAAAAGTGGCAATTTTAACAAGCTGTAAAAATTTATCTGTGGGGTATATTGAGCTAAAACTTCACATATACGCTCTGGGGACATCAGAGACTTATTTTACATCTTGAAAAAAAGAGCATAATAGGTCCCCTTTAAAGTCTGTTAAAGAAGTTTCCAAAAATGTAACTAGAATTTACAAAACATAATCAGAATTGACAGAATTTTACACTTCTACCCTTTTTTAAAATTTGTATTTTAATAATAGTTTGAAATAAGTGTTTGTAATGTCTTCAGAATGGATTCTTACTGTATATTAACCTTTTTCACAATTTTAGTGCAGTTCAACTAACCCTTCTCTAATCTTCATCAGTTCAGTCGCTGTGGTTAAGTGCAGCATGTTGAGTTGCAGATGAAGGCAGCAAAGAAGACCTACCGCATGACACGTACAGTGAAGAAACTGACTGCAGCCCATGAGGCAGATGCATCTGTCACTTCTGACCAGCAGAAAAACCTCCACGAGAAGACAGACAAATACAAACAGCTGCAGAAAACAAAATGTGGTTAACAGATTTAAATGAAAAAAAAAAAAGAAAAAAAAAAAACATTTTAACTGGAACAGTGCATGAGAGTGGAACAACAACTATTTCTTACACAATTTTAGGATGTTTAAAAGTTGTACCAAAAACAAAACTGATTAAGAAAATAACTGCACTGTATTTTCTATTTTTATCATTGAACGCTGCACATTGACATGGATTATTATATATAATATACCACACGATGTTTGATGAAGTGGAAGACAACCAGAGCTGCGCAGAGATCATCTGGTCAGCTGTGGAAATCACAGAATTAGAGGCCGCTCTGACTGTCTGCTCTAATAATATGGAAACACAAAAGACTTCAAGCAATACTTCACTCAAAAATGAAAATTCTGTCAATTACTCACCCTCATGTTGTTTCAAACCTGTATGACTTTTCCTTCTGTCGAACACAAACAGCAGATATTTTGGGGATGAAGTCAACGGGGTCCAATGTAGCTTAAAGATATTTTAAATAATGTTGGTCTTCGTGTTTTGCTTTTATACAGGTTTGGAATGATATTCAAAATGTCATTTCCAAACACAAAATATTCATACTGTATTTTCTATATGGTGCAATAAATCCATAAAACGACCAGGGCTGTCAAACTTTAAAAAAAACCATGTCATTTCACCCCATAACTACTTTCACTGGCTCGGTAGGCTTTTATCATTATACATGATTGGATATGTATTTGTAGTTGGTGTAGGACTGAGTAATTGGACAAGTGTTTGTGCCTTCAAACCAGGATGGGAAATTAACACCTGTCAAGCTCCAAATGCAGGTGAATATGGCAGGTGGATTTCCCAGTTTCACAGGCCGCTCTGGTGGGCGATAATTTCATTGTCGATCAGCTGAATATGTGCACTGTGGCAAGAAGAACCTCTGTTAGCAATGTCACTTACAGAGCAGAAAACACATCTCAGAAAAGTGCGTGACATACATTACTCTCACTCGCGTTAATATCGCCACATAGTCTGTCACAGCAAGGAAGTCAAAGACTCGTGTGAAACAGAGTTTAACAGGGAAAGGAGTGCAATAGTTTAGAATACTTCAAAATCTATGCAATAAATTATTATTTTTTAAAGTGTAATTGTAATAGGATTCTGAAACGCTGTGTTTAACAGAGAAATGAGAGCAATAATTTAGAATATACATTGGGTGTTAAATTTGTTGCCTCTATTTATATTAAAGTGTCTCCTCAGTTTTTTGCATTACATTTATTTCAAATTTTTTACAGCAAGTTATAGTAAGAATTTTAATGTGCCTTTTTTAGTGCCGCAAAGTGTATTCTTTTTTTTTTTTGTCCATTAGATACTATATGGCTCTACCAGGTTCTCTATATTTGTTTTTGCAGTACTTTTGCCCTTTCTTTGTAATTTGTTTCCCTTTTGGGGCACTAAATTTGCTGCTCCTATTTATAACACATTTCCCATCAGTTCTGTGTCTAATTTTTACAGCAAGTTCCTTTTTTTTTTTTTTTTTTAAACTTGCTGCTTATTGTGAAACAAGGTTTTATCTTATTTTTGTGCATTAGATGCTATATGCCTTCTCTATATTTCCTTGAGCACTACTTTTGCTCTTTGTTGTTTAAGCACCAAGTTTTATTATTATTATTTTTTTTAAGCTAGCCTTGCTGCTCTGAAGACTCCCTGCTGAATGGTTTGTGCAGATTTTCCTAACTGGGGCTGATTTGGAGCATCTGCTGAAAAAATACATGTAAAGGGAAGTTGAAGCTCATGACAGCACTGCTTGGACTTTCAAAAGAGGGATTTCTGTCATCATCTGCCTTCCTTCCTAAGTTAGATCCTCAGCTACTCCTGACATTTGTCCCTGCTGAAACCATTCATGCTGTAGAATCTCCTCTATAGCTGCTCTCTCAGTTGGGTCAAGAGTCATGCAGCGGCATATCAAATCCTGCAATTCTGTACAAGTTTCACAGAAGCATTAGTTAGTCACATACTGTACAGGACATTCTTTATGTCCATATGACATGTGAACATAGAAATGAATCTTGAAATATGTTGCATGTATTATGTATAGAACTGTTCTGATACTTTATGTGTTTACCAATATTTTTGTCATTGTGTTAATGGTAGTTAATTGTCTCTCTCACCTGTGGATATTTTGTGCTTAAACCTCAGACTGCCATGCATCATGTCTTTTAGACTTCTAAAGGGCTGACGTTTGTATATCATTGAGTACATCATAAAGCCCAGAGACCAGACAGTTGTTGGCCCTGCCTCGTATTTTAAGTCCTTGTAGTACTCAGGTGGGCAGACTCCTCCTGTAAGCAAGAGATATTCAGGTTAAACAAACATTTTGTTTATAAAAGTCATCAGCATTTTGTCCAAAAGTCCATTTTTAGCTATCTATTCTTTGTTAGTATTAAATCACTGACATCTCATTAAGACTGACTGCAACAGTAACACAAAAAGCCAACTCACCTGTAAAATCACCTATGTAGCCTGAACTTTTGACGAGGTCACCACAGCCAAAGTCTATCAGTTTGACTTGGTTTGTCTTTGTGTTGATCAGAAAGTTGTTTAACTTAATGTCACGGTGAAAGACGCCTCGCTCGAGACAGTGTTTGGCTCCCAGCACCGCTTGGTACATCAGGCTACGTGTCTGTGATTCATCCAGTAACTGCATGTTGTTCAGCATGAATTTGAGCAAGTCCTTGCAGGGTTGCAGATACTCCAAGATGAGTATGTACCGATCCTCCTCTTCAAACCATTCCAGCATGTGCACGATGTAGGGGCTTAATGGAGGTCGTTTCAGCAGCAGGTTTAGAGCCACTTCTGCAAACAGCGGCTTTGAACAACCAGGCTACAGAAAAGAGAGTTCAGTAATTATCACAATTCTCTTGTATTTAAAATATATTGTTTCTATTTAAGTATCTACATTAGGGTTTGAAAACTTACAATTTCAATAAACCGGTCTCTGACTCTCTTAGGGATGATTTTGATGGCAACCTGCAAAACAAAAAAATGTAGTATTAGTAATACTACAAATATAGTCATTTTGTAAGTGCACTAGATGTTATGGATAGGTAGACTGATCATATTAAATCTGGTAATTAACATTAATGATTGTGTACTGTCATTATCACAAATATTTCCATTTAAATTAATTTTAAATACGTTTTGGTCAAAGCACTGATCTATATGGTACATTTGGTGAATAAAGCAGTGATTGTACCTGCTCACGTAGAAATTTTGAAATCCCCTCGTACACAGTGCCGAAGCCTCCTTCTCCAATCTTCCTTCCCACTTCATAAATTTCATCAAATGGAACTGCAAAAGTATATCAAAGGAGCATGTTTAATATATGAGATTCACAGTCTTACATGAAGTGCAACAGGAGTGCTTGAATAAACATATACATCCAGTTCACATCAGATACATGGAGACTAAAATATGGTGAGTGTGTGAAACTACAGTAAGTGAAAGTAATACAGCAGGAGAATCAGTCTCTTTATAGTGATATTTCTTTAAATAGGTAATCAGAAAATATTAATTGGTCAAAATCACTACATTCATCATTTACATTTGGATTACTGTATGCGGGATTAGACATACGTGTATAAACACACAGAATTACTAGGGGAACTAGACACAGATGTGAAACAGTCAGTGGAGGTAAAAGAAAAGGTTAACAATTGGAAATAGACTCACCAGGAGTTGGATCAGTGAAACAGGCTGCTCTGAAACGGGTTTGATCTCCAATTCGTCTATGCTTGGAAGCGCCTGGAAATTTTGGGGCTACTGGCTCAAGACCAGACGGGCCTGGAAGAGGATCAGCTGGATCCTGCAGACCCGCTGGCACAAGGCCAGATGGTCCTGTGACAGGTGTCATCTCTGAAGCATCTGGATCTCGCTCAGGGTCAGATGAACTAGACTGCAGATCTTCTGGAGGATCAACTGGATCCTGCAGAGCCGTCGCCTCAAGGATGTTCGGATCTGGCTGGAGATCAGCTGAATCAGTGTCGGACACAGGCTGAAGAGGGGCCACTTTGTTGCCTCGACGTCGACACAGGTTAGTGCTTTTTACAGCCAGCCATGTGTTTTTGAAGAATGCACAAAGGCAATTCTTCTCGCGTGTTGCTGGTTTATTTATTTTTTTAAGAAAAAAAAAAAAAACTAGTTATTACATTGATTTTCTATACATTTAACTAAAAAACTTTTACATTAAACATAAATCATTAAACATTAAATGCCACAGCAAAATTACTTCACAGAATGGAATTAAAAAATAAAAATTAAAATCAAAAAGCAAACATATAAATATTTTCATTCTAATTTATTTTACACATAAGGTTTCACACACAATAAGAATATATATATATATATATATATATATGTATATGTATGTATGTAAAATGAAAACATTTGACAAACTGAAGTTTGTTGTTCACCTGTTGGGCTGTTCTCCATAGCTGCGGCTGCAGGAGAAGCCTCTGGATTTGCTTCTGAAGGGTCGGTGGTGTTTCCTCCAGCTGGCAGTGTATCATCTACTGACACTGAACACACAGGAGAAACGCTGCTGCTTATAATGAAGCGCTGGAAAACTCGCAAACGTGTTTTCTCAGGTTATAATCTTTGCTTCTGCTCGGATTCTCACTGAACTAAAAGGCGATCGCACTACGAGCAGGAGATTAGCGATCCGACGCCGAACTCCTGGCTGTGGAACGTAGCATTGTGACGTCACGGAAGGACCTCTGTGACGTCATTGCACGTTTAAAAATCAAAACGAGGCGCGGGTGTTTTTATATCACTGTATTTCTGAAGGAAGACTGTCTTTAGAAAATGTTGGATGTCTTTTTCATTTCATCTCGCATGTTATATGCCTGATAAAGAAGCGTTTGTAAGCTTGCTGCTTTGTGTACAGCCATTGAAGGGGAAACCTCTATTTCTTCGCTTTAAAGCACCTCCTGCTGGCAGAGAATGAATTAGCATGTTCAACAAACCCGTCTGATTGAGAAGCACCCGGCTGCAGCCTGCAGATCGAGGCGGGGCTGCACCTGGGGCGGGGCTGCACGTCTCGTCCCGCCTACAACTGTTCTCATTGGTTAGTGGCGTTAAGTCATTACGTCGATTCTACCGGTTTTTCATTTACGCTGTTCTTCGCTGCATAGTGAATACAGGCGAGCTACGTCTCTTGTCTAATTTGTTTAATTACAATTTTTAATTCTAAAGTGCCGTTTAGTGTGTTGTTAAAAGGAAATGTGAAGTAGTTTCAAAATAAAATCGCATAACTTTACTCACTCAACCATAACGCAAGGTGTGAAGGTCTGCTTTTAAAATAACCAGGTCTGTGTTTCCCAAAAGCATCGTAGGCCTAATGCCGCCTTCACGTTCTATCGGAAATAATTCTCACTATTGAAGTTGTTATTACCAGCTCATCACATTAAAGTTTCGAAATGGGAGGGCGTTCAGTGCAATGTTTACCTAGGAAACTCGTATTTATGATAATTCCGAGAGCACTTGAAGGCAGCATTAGAAACGTTAGTGTGTGTGGTTTTGGTGATTATGATTATGATATAGTGTTCCCAAAATAAGCCCCTTAAAAATAAATACAGTGGCAAAACTGAACCAGCAGAAGTAATATAGGACAAGTTCATATTAACAATAGCTATACAAATTTAAATTGTTTTTCTGTGAATAAAATGATTAAATGTTAAATATTTAGATATTATTATTATTATTATTATTATTAATTATACATACATTAAAATAAACAGTAAACTACATTTAATAATAATAATTCAACAAAAAGTATGATTAAGTTTAACAGTCCTTGAAAGTAGAGCTCGTTTTTTATATTACATACTGTTATGCTGCTATACAGTATATGCACTAGAGCAGGTGCCCAATCCTGCTCCTGGAGGGCCACTGTCCTGCAGAGTTCAGCTCCATCCCCAATTAAACACACCTGAACCAGACAATCAAGATATTATTAGGCATACTAGAAACTTCTAGGCAGGTGTGTTGAGGCAAGTTAGAGCTAAATTCTGCAGGACAGTGGCCCTCCAGGACTGACTTTGGACACCCCCACACGAGTAAAAAAAAAAACATTTTATGCTAATACTGATTCTCTGTATTTCCTTCTTTTTGCAGATCCTTGTCATGGATATCCCCACCCCTCCATCTCTCTCCTCTTTTTTGTTGTTCTTCACTTTATAACCCAAAGGCACTTTTAAGAGCCATTTCCCCTTGCAAAAATGCACAAAACTGTGTTAAGCAATGGGGAATGTGAGCAGTATTTAAAAAACTGCACTAATGAGTGCCCATTCTGCAATTACACCAGTATGCCACAACTGATGTATTATCACATCAAAAATTACTTTCAGTTGGCAGTGCAACATCATGGTGAGTTTAACTGTCTTTTGCTTATGTCACTTTAGTTAAAGTTTAATATGGTGCTGAACCAGCCAGCAATGCACTGTGCATGATTCTGATTTAATTGCTTGTGAATTTGTAGTAGAATGTTTAATTTTAAGGCAGGTAAACTTCATTTTCTGCATTCCGCACATTGACCATGGGTCTTTGTTGCTCAAATCACAAAAAAATGTGCTTGCACATGGATGGTGCTGATGAAAATTCTGTCTTGCGACTGTCCACCATCCAGAGCAAAATGTTAAATTTAGGCAATTTTCAACAAACTTATTTTCTTTTTTTGCCCTTTCAGATTTCACCATTTTAAAATGTGGTCCAAATTTGCTGAAGCACATCGCCACCCATGCTTCATCACCAACCCAGCCTCAGTCTTCCTCCTCGGTCCAGCAGCCGTAGCCTCAGTCTTCCTCCTCGGTCCAGCAGCCGTAGCCTCAGTCCTCCTCGGTCCAGCAGACGCCGCCTCAGTCCTCCTCGGTCCAGCAGCCGTAGCCTCAGTCTTCCTCGGTCCAGCAGACGCTGCCTCAGTCCTCCTCGGTCCAGCAGACGCCGCCTCAGTCCTCCTCGGTCCAGCAGACGCTGCCTCAGTCCTCCTCGGTCCAGCAGAGGCCGCCTCAGTCCTCCTCGGTCCAGCAGATGCTGCCTCAGTCCTCCTCGGTCCAGCAAACACCGCCTCAGTCCTCCTCAGTCCAGCAGACGCCGCCTCAGTCCTCCTCGGTCCAGCAAACACCGCCTCAGTCCTCCTCGGTCCAGCAGCCATAGCCTCAGTCCTCCTCTGTCCAGCAGATGCTGCCTCAGTCTTTTGTGTTTGGAGTTCACACAAAAGATGAAGACAATGACTGGTAACCAAACAGTTGGTGGTCCCCATTGACTTCCATTGTATTGGGGGGAAAAATATACTATGGAAGTATATACAGGTACAGTCATAGACCAAAATTTTCATTTTTGGGTGAACTATCCTTTTAAGCAGCTCCTTGGCTGAAATATACATACTTTTGTAGATGTGCTTACAGTGTTCAGAATGTTAATACTCTCAGCTGTTGTTGTATTTATTATTACATGTATTTATTATAACAGTTTCTTCCCCCAGGCAATCCAACTTATGAACAGTTAAATGCCCCGCCCCCCCATTATGCAATAACAATGTGCAATGACCTTATATTTATTTGCTACCACCTCCATCCTTGTACATCCCTGTATATCCTTTTATTCTATCCCATTCTATCATCTATTGCTGTATATAAAATCACTTATGTTTCAATTGTTTTTTTTTCTTTTTCAATTTTTTTTTATTTATATTTACATATGTGTATTTTTTTTTTATTCTCATCTTATTTTTATTGTTTGTGTGTCGCTGTTGTCTCTGTGAACTGGAAGCTTATGACACTAAAACAAATTCCTTGTATGCGCAAGCATACTTGGCAATAAAAGCTCTTTCTGATTCTGATTCTGAAGAAAGTGTGTAAAGGATGTTAATGTTTTACCAGAGATTTGTATGTACAAAAAGATGTTATATACAGATGTACAAGTTTCACCTTTCTTTATCAGAATTAAACTGTTTCATACCTAAATAAATAACAAGGAAATAATTGTCTTGGCATGTTATTCATATACAAACAATGCTGGTATTTTTACCATAAGCTTTTCATTATCAAGTAAATCCAAAAATTATTAATTTGGTAACAATATGTTTCATTAGTTAACATGAACTAATAATGAACTGCACTTATACAGCATTTATTAATCTTTGTTAATGTTAATCTCAACGTTTACTAATACATTATTAATCTTGCTAACATTCATTAATGCTCTGTTAACTAACATGAACAAACAATAAACAACTGTATTTTCAATAACTAACGTAAATGAAGATTAGTAAATACAATAACAACTGTACTGCTCATGGTTAGTTCATATTAGTTAATACATTAATGTTTAATGAACCTTATTGTAAAGTGTTACCATTAATTTTAATAACATCTTAAGACATGACACTTGCTGAGAATATTTAACTTTTATTTAAATGTTAATAATACATGTAACAGTAAAGCATATACTGAAATTAAAATAAAAAACGACCATAAATAACTTATAAGTGGTAAATGACCAAAACACATGAATACAAATAACTTAAAACTTAAGTTGTAAATAAACTATATTCGTTGACATTGCGATTGCAATGTGACAAGTCAAAAGCAGTAATTGGATTCTTGCTTGGAAATGTACATAATGAAACGTTTTCCAAAAATTAACAAATTTACAATGTATTGTATTACCTGTTTACCGCGGCGTCGACGTCATTACTTTGCCACTAACCAATGAGAAGCATTGTGGGCGGGGCGACACGTGCAGCCCCGCCCCAGGTGCAGCCCCGCCTCGATCTGCAAGCTGCAGCCGGGTGTACTTGGTCTGATTTACTCAGCAAACGTATTTTGCTTGTTATTAAAAAATTATCTACTCTAGAGGGACTTGGCTGTTGTTATTGATTCTATTAGTAAGTCTACCGGAAGTTAAGTTAGGGACACAAAATTGAATTGTTGAATATTTAGTCAATATCTAACGAATTTCTAATGAAATATTGCGTCTCCATTCGTTGTCACCCATATAAATAAATTCATCGCACTAAGGTATAGGCCTATGTAAGAAAATATATATCTAGAAATATACACAAATAGCCTAAGTAAACTTTAGCCATTTTTTTCCAGAAACTTTTTTTAAAATACTGGTTTAAAGTCTGTTCATGCTCTGATATCAATCAATAGTAGTCTAAATATAAAAAAATACATAAATATATATTCTGTGTAAGTCCTGTGCAGCCAATAGCGAGAGTTTGGGGCGTGGCTAATGTAGCAGGCTGAGCCAAAGGATGTTTAGCAGGTGTGGAAGAATACAGATTCCTTTACAGAAGTGCCAAAATATGTAGAGAAAGACAGCGGGGTAAAACAAGGGTAAACACTGGCAGTGTTTTACAAGATGGAGGAATTTCATGCATTGTTTGTGTTTCAATCATACTCCAAACTTGTGGAGCTTCTTCTCGACAGGTAAGTTAAACGTCAAATTAAAAGTATTCCTAATGTGTTGCACCTTTTATTAAAATGTAGCCTACTTTTACCTGAAAGACTTGATTTCACTTTTATAGAGCCGTAAGAGCTGTGTTTGTGATGTTTGAGTTGGGTTAAGCGAGCCACGCGAAAGGAGCGTTTGCATGTTGTTTAAAAACGTACTTTATATTTTAGCAGTTCCGCTAGATGGCGCTAGTAGCGCAGAAACTGCCCACAGCTTGAACTGTCACTACCAAAAACAAATAAATAAAAAAGGTTATCTTTTCGGCCATGTTTACAATTTCTGGCCGTCGAAGTAGTAAATTCCACTTCATGTCAAATTTGTATTTAACGTTACGATAATTCCGATAGCGTGTAAAGACGCCTTTATTTGTGAGAGTAAGGTTGTGTAGGTCTACTTGTTGTCTTTACACAAATTGTTTTTGTATTTGCATTTTGTGTAATTGTTTTATATAGCAATTTAGTAGAAAAAAACCTGAAATATTATACGACAATAACGGCGAATATTAGGCTATTCTGACAATGTATAAATATCAGGTGACTTTTTTTGCATTTAATTTAATAATAATTAAACAGATAATAAACTAAACTAAAAGCTGGATGTTTATACATGTTTAGCGTATAGTTCTACATTTAGTTCACTGCTGTCAATTTCTTTCTTTTTTTAATTTATTTTTAATTTAATTTAATTTTTTTTACTGTAAATTGTGTTATTTAAATACAATTTTAATGCTGATTAATTTGAAAACTTTTCAAAATACTATATATGTACTATAATGGATAGACCTTTGGACAGAAACCTCAACAACCAAAAACAGCATCTCATAATAGCACATTAATTCTTCGCCATGTTATGTTTGTAAATGTCGAAACCCTCTGTTTGATAAACATTATCCCATCAAATGGTTATTCCCAACAATATTAAAACAACTGAAAATTAACATAAATGAAATTGCAATTGATATTTAAAAGCTGAATATTAATATTGCTAACATTTAATGCTTTAGTTTACATTAGGCTATGTTTTAAAAATTTCACATTTAAAGCAATGCTATTGTTTTTACCTTATACGTGGGTTACCCTAATATTTCCAGACTAACTTAAATCCTGTAAAAATGTGTAAAATACACCGAATAACCACTGTGTATCAGTTCTAAATACAACATGATTTATACAGTTTTTATTAATGTATACAATATTACTTATACGTGACCCTGGACCACAAAACCAGTCTTAAGTCGCTGGGGTATATTTGGAGCAATAGCCAAAAATACATTGTGTGGGTCAAAATTATCCATTTTTCTTTTATGCCAAAAATCATTAGGATATTAAGTAAAGATCATGTTCCATGAAGATATTTTGCAAATTTCTTACCGTAAATATATCAAAACTTAATTTTTGATTAGTAATATGCATTGCTAAGAACTTCATTTGAACAACTTTAAAGGCGATTTTATCTATATTTTGACTTTTTTGCACCCTTAGATTCCAGATTTTCAAATAGTTGTATCTCAGCCAAATATTGTCCGATCCTAACAAACCATACATCAATGGAAAGCTTATTTATTCAGCTTTCAGATGATGTATAAATCTCAATTTTGAAAAATTGACACTTAAGACTGGTTTTGTGGTCCAGGGTCACATATTTGAACTACTTTAATAAACATTTTAGAAACAAACATTTAACAATTAAATGTCATGCTTTAATTCAAGGGTAATCAGCTGTTCTCTATTATCCCTGTAGCTGGTTCTCGTCCCAGTGTGTTGCTGTTCACTGATGTAGGCCGCTGTCCCACCTTTCTGATAGCCGAAAGATGTCTCGTCCCCGTACAGGTATGTTGCGCTGCGTAAAATAAAATGAGTTACAGACCCTGTAAATTAAATAAAACATATACAAACCCTTATTTCAGTGAAAAAAACCCCCCACACAAACACACACACAAAATTCGATGCACTGAGAACTGCTGTCTCTGATGAGGATGCAAAAAGCCACTATTTTCAATGGAAAGTGTCTAAAGCCTGCGTGACTCACTAAACTCACTAAATGTTGCTAGATAATTAGCATATTTTTATAATGTCATTGCATCATAGCTGTTCTCGTTTAGATATTTTTCTGTTTCTGTTGTTAGACAAATGAACAAAAATGAAGTAGTGCCTGAAACGCGACCCATTAAGACTATCCTAACTAGCAGTCACTTCCAAGCTGCTACTCTGCACTGCTGAAATATCCAGGTTTACAACATTGTCTGACAAAATCAGCATACCGTCATTCATCACACTAGATTTATTACATTTTTAACTAATGTAAAAAGAAAAGAAAATGATACAGTGGAAGACTAAGCATTGCTTGTAACATCAGGCAACGTGTCTGTGATTCACTGCCATAGAGGAATCTGTGTGCGATTTTGCAGGGTTGCGGATACTCCAGGATGAGGATGTAATCCTTTTCCTCTTCAAACCAATCCACATTGTAGGGGATTAACGGTGACTGTTTCATCACCAGATTTATAGCTACTTCTGCAAACACTGGCTTGTAACACCCAGTCTAGAGAGAGGAGTTCAACAAAAGGTTAGCTGACTATGGGTATGTTTGATTTTTCAGAATGCAAAAAGAGTGATTTTACCTGCTGCCCATCGTTTTTATATAGAGTACTAGATTTATCATTTGCATTTGGATTTCTGGATAAGGGATTAGACATACGGCATGTGTATAAATACACAGACTTGACCCACTTGTCTATAAACACACTTACTAGGGTAACGAGACACAGGTGTGAAACAATCAGAGGAGGAACAAGAAAAGGTTGACAAGTAGAATAAGACTCACGGGTAGATGGAGTGATGTAATGGATTTGACTGTCGAGACGTCTTTTTTTTTTTTTTGCTTGAAAGCTTCAGGTGGACCAAGTAGGGTTAAGCTGGATTGAGGATCTGATTGAGGATCCTGCAGCACCTTTGCTTTGAGGATAGATGGGTCTGGTTGAGGAGCTCAATCTGTGTCATCTGTGGCTCTTTGGGGGAACAGGGTTCACTTTGTTGTACTCTTTGTGTTGTGTCGTTGCACATTTCATAGCCTGCCATGTTCTCTTGAAGAATGCCTTTCTTCTTATGCATTTTTTTCTAAAGAAGGAAAAAATGAAATGGATAGAGAAATAGAAGAGTTAGAAATTACCACCAGATATCATAAGTCACATATTAAGTGTAGAAGATTATATAATTACACGATGTGGGACAAGGATCAGTTTGATCCAGTAGAGCCATTGGCTTGAGTCCGAATGGACCTGGCTGCGAATCAGCTAAATCAGTGTCAGACACAGGATGAAGAAGAGCCACTTTGTTTCCCCAACATCGACAAAGGTTGGGGCTTTTTTTGGCAGTGAGCCATGTATTTTTACAGACTACACAAAGGCTTAAAAATAACTAATTAATTAAACATTTTACATTAAACCTGAAATAATACAACAACACTAAACAATATAAGATGGACGAAGTATTATTGAAACACCATTAAATTTATATTTTTGTATAGTAATAAGTCCTGGTAATTTACATTTTGCCTAGTTTGGTCCTTCAAAGGGCTTTTCACACTTGATATTGTTAACCCTGGGTCATCCTAAACCCCGGATAAATGGAATCCTGGGTTATCTGTAATCACGTTTCACACTGCTCATACTATACCTGGGGTTAACTGTTAGTCCTGGGTATTCATTAACACTGTACATTCCTAAACCCCGGGTTAACGTTTTTATTTGCATATTTGTGGTGTCACTGTTACTGATTGGACAAACAGCAGGCAACCTGCTTACACAGCTTTTCCTGCGTCTTGCCAGTTATTAAAAAAAATGTCCCCGCATATGTCTTTAGCTCAGCAAAGATGGAGGAACAGCTGATCATAGCTGTACAGGCATAGCCATTTTTAAATAAATTTAGTAGCAGAGCTACTGCAAGCGATTTAGTGCTGGAAATCCATTTATCCTTTGCTGAAACTTCTGCGTCTTCATGAAGAGCGCAGGTCATGGTTCCTTAGCAATGTCAGACGCTAAGCACGGAGACTAACAGTGTTTACTTGTACAGTAGCGTAAGATTAATAATACCTTCTCCTCATCACTCCAGTTCACATGCTTTCCGTCTTTTGACATCTCTTACTTTTCTCTCACCGGCTGCTGTTTAACTTACACAACGCGTGTTTCCTGTTACTGACATGACATGAGCCTCGCTGCTCAATATCTGATTGGCTGTCTGTTGCCAAGCATCCAGCAGCAAGAAGCAAACACTGCTCAATTTCACACTGAACAAATTTAGCACCGCAATGCGGAGTTAACACCACAAATGTGGTGCTAACCCTGCTCTGGAGCAGGGTTTCATAACCCCGGGTAAAATGCGGTGCTAAAACCACTTTCAAATTACAGGTGTGAAACGTGTCTTTACCCAGGGTTAAAAGCGGTGTTTAGAACGACGATAACCCGGGGTAAAGCGCAGTGTGAAAGCCTTGAATGGACAAAAAAACCAAAACCAACCAAAAAAAAACCCCTTATAATTTCTTTGCCTATTATTTTAAAACTAAAATGCTGTTCTGTAATCTGCTCCAGATTACTGCCATGTACATTTATTCTTAAAGGGTTAATACATAAAAACATTTGTAACTTTGCAAAAAAAGAACAAAAAAAAACAATTGTAATCTACTCCGGATTACTCATTCACTCTGGATTCAGATCACTTGAAAATTCTCTAGATCCACTGATTCAAATTATGCCTATGTTCATTCTTTAAGGGTTATTACAGAAAACTGTATGTAGCTTTGCCCCCTTATTTAAAAATAAAAAGCTAATCTTTAATCTACTCCAAATGACTCCTGTACACATTTACTCTGAATTGAGATCACTTGCATATCCTGTAGATCCACTGGTTCAAATTATGCCTAATTTGGTCTTTAAAGGCTTAATACAAAAAACAAACAAACAAACAAAAAATTACTTTGCCCATTATTTTAAAACTAAAATGCTGATCTGTAATCTGCTCCACATTAGTGCCATTTACTTTCACTCCAGATTTTGATCACTTGCAAATCATCTAAATCCACTAGTTTGATCCTTAAACTTTGCTCCCTTTCAATAAAACAAAAAAACAAAAAAAAAACACTGATCTATAATCTACTCCAGATTACTCCCATTCACATTTACACTTAATTGAGATCACTTGCATATCCTGTAGATCCACTGGTTCAAATTATGTCTAGTTTGTTCTTTAAAGGGTTGATACATAGAAGGTTAACAGTATTTCCCATATGTTGATTTATTTGTGGTGGCCTGCCACAATATCAACATTGACCGCCACAAAAAGATTTTCCTTTTATAGTTTTTTACTTGTGAAGTATTATTGAAACCCATTTAATATAATTGTATATTTTTGTATGCTAATCAGTCCTGGTACTTGAAATTGACTGGCCGAATGGTGCCCTCTCTCTCCCTCTTATTTTTTGCATATACCTTTGGTGGGAATTATTTAAAAGAGTATTGTGATGTGTATGTTCCCAGAAGAAGACTCATGACTGCAGTTGATGTGTTTGAGGGAATTCAGTAACCGTTTTTACTGACATAGAGAATAACTCCCTTTGGAGTGGCCTTTGTGCTTTGGAACTTTGCAGATCTTTTTCATGCACAAACAGCAACATCACGCACTAAAGGAAGTTGAAAATGTAAAAATTCATAATAGGACCACTTTAACATGTCCTCTATGGAGGCAGCTCAATAGGTTTAGGAATGAAGTGATGATTTGTTTATTGAAACAAAACCTGGTGTTGCATTGTGTAATGTGAAATATACAGGAGTTTCATGCATGTATTGTTTACACAGTAGGTTCAGACAGTGACCATTCCTCTGCAGAGTGCGGCACCATCAGTCAACATGGCGCTAAAGCCCCGAGCGCCTACAGCACGATTACATGTTAATTTGACTCTCCGCACCTCCCCCTGCTCTCTAGTCCACCCTCTACCTCTCTGTCTCACTATCCCTTGTCGCACCAACACAGACATCTCTCATTTTTCTTCATGTCTTGCTGATCTCCGTTAAATTCCCCTCATCACCTCTTTGATCCTTCCATCTTCACATTTTAATCTGTGTGTTGTTTTAACACAGTGGCTTGATATTAATCAATTACAGGAGATAAAAAAGAATTTGTAGCTTTGATGAAAATGTGTGCAGTTGGGTGTAGGCTGTAGATGGTGTAAAAGTGCTGATGTAAGCAGAGAAGAACAGGGACTACAGAAAGAGGACCGAGTTAATGATGTATTGATCTGACACAGCCGCAAGGCACACTCTTCTCTGTCTGGCTGTAATGTGTATGTATTTGCATGCAAGGTGTGTTACTTCCACTTCGGAATGGAGATAGCAGTGTGTCTGAGCATGTGTGCAGTGGAGAGGATGTGAGATTATTTTCCTATTAAGATTGATCTTGTTTTTGATTGCAACTGTAATGTTTCCCTCTAGGACCAACACAAACACTTCCTCTGAACTGAGAGGAACTGAGCCTCTCTGGTGGCTGACTATCTGCCTGAATGAAAACTTAATTATACAATCTGTTGTTGTAGGAAGCTTGTTGCTCTGTGTGGTTGTAACATTAAATTCCCTTCATTTACTACAAATAGTGATCTGTAGATTACTCCAAATTACTCCCATTCACATTTACTCTTGATTCAGATCACTTGCATATCCTGTAGATCCACTGGTTCAAATTATGCCTAGTTTGATCCTTAAAAGTTAATAAAAATAAAAAAAACATAACTTTGCCTATTATTTTAAAATTAAAAGGCTGATCTCTAATCTGCTCCAAATTACTGCCATTTACTTTCACTCCAGATTCAGATCACTTGCAAATTCTCTAAATCCACTAGTTTGATCCATAGGGTTAATGCATAAAAGCCTATGTAACTTTGCTCCCTTTAATAAAAACAAAACAAAACACTAATCTGTAATATACTCCAGATTATTCCCATTCACTTGCAAATCCTCAAGATCCACTGGTTCAAATTATGCCTAGGTTCATTTTTTTAAAGGTTAATACATAAAACTTTGTGCAGCTTTGCCCCCTTATTTATAAATAAAATGCTAATCTGTAATCTGCTCCAGATTATTCCCTTTCACATTCACTCTGGATTGAGATCGCTTGTATATCCTGTAGAGCCACTGGTTTAAATTGTCTAATTTGATCCTAAAGGGTTAAATACAAAAAAAACCCTAAAATTCTGATCTGTAATCTGTTCCAGATTACTGCCATTTACATTCACTCTGGATTCAGATCACTTACAAATCCTCTAAATCCACTTGGTTGATCCTTAAAAGGTTAATACATAAAACCTTATGTAACTTTGCTCCCTTTAATAAAATAAAAAACAAAACAAAACAAAAACACACTAATTTGCAATCTAATCCAGATTACTCTCATTCGCTCTGGATTCAGATGACTTGCAAGTCCGCATGTTCCACTAGTTCAAATGATGCCTATAGGTTAAATCTTTAAGGGTCAATACATAAAACTTTATGCAGCTTTACCTCCTTATTATAAATGGTAATAAAATACTAATCTGTAATCTACTCCATATTACTCTCATTCACATTTACTCTGGATTGAGATCACTTGCATATCCTGTAGATCCACTGTTTCAGATTATATTTGATCTTTAAAGGGTTAATACAAAAAAGTATAACTTTGCCTATTAATTTAAAACTAAAATGCTTATCTTCAAATCACTTGCAAATACTCTAAATCAGGGGTGCCCAACCCTGTTCCTGGTGATCGACTGTCCTGAAAAGTTTAGCTCCAACTCTAATCAAACACACCTGAAGTAACTAATTAAGGTCTTCAGGATCGCATGAAAATTAAAGGCAGGTGTGTTTGATTAGAGTTGGAGCTAAACTTTGCAGGACAGTCGATCGCCAGGAACAGGGTTGGGCACCCCTGCTCTAAATCTACTAGTTTGATCCTTAAAGGGTTAATACATAAAACCTTATGAAACTTTGCTTCCTTTAATAAAATAAAAAAGTACAACCACCAGTACAACCAGCTACACTTTCGCTCTCTCTTCAACAGTGAGTTCACACACATTGCAGTGTAATGAGAACATTTATAAATGTTGTCCAACAAAATACACATTTAATAACATATTTTTACTTTAAACTCACTTCATAATGTCAGTCGAGTGTCTGAAGTTACTTCCTTTTGTGATCTAATGTGGCTTCTTATCATGAGAATCATCATTTATGGTATTCTATACTATAAGAAAAGGCTATGTCAGTTACCATTACCATTATAAATAGACTTTATTCTTGTATTGCCACAGTTATGTTTATTGTCTTCATGTTCAGTCAGTTACAACATTTCTATCTTTTTTTTAAATTTTTTTTTATTGAGCTACAGCGATAGCTGAATGCCTTTTTCCATATTAGGGATTTCCTGGAACGTTCTATTGCATCTGTGAGGCAAATAGAGTGTAAGTCTGTGGGAAACACCGCATACATACAGACATGATTCATAAATAATTTAAAAACACTTTAAATTACAAACACTTATTGTAGTCTACTCCAGATTGCTGTCATTCACATTCACTCTGGATTCATTCTTGATTCAGATCACTTTCAAAAGTTAACTCTTTGTTTAGTTTAAAACCTAAAGGGTTAAAACACTCATGAATGCTAAATTCAGTAAATCTAACTACAGCGAAGAAGCTCTGCAGCTCAACTCATTTCTATTCAGATGTTGTCTCATCTGATTTAATTTCATCGCCAATACAAGGGCATAAAGGGGACTGAAAATCTCTCTCACAGAGATTTTTGTGAGCAAAGGACTGCATTTAATTTGAGAGCAGGAGAGTTTTATGTCTGCAGTCATATCCAACCAAAATCAAATATTTAAAAAGTGAAAAATGACAACAAGAAATGTTCTGCTTTACTCCGTATGCAAACAGCACAAATTTTATCTGGGTACAGAACACCCAGGGGTGCTGTTGATCAGGAATGATCAAGAGTATCCACAGCCACTGCTCTCATATTGATTTGGATTAAATCAACACGCAGAGGTGTAAACGGTAGCCCTAATCTCCATGAAACCGCTTATCAAGGGATGAAGAGGAGAGGAGGGGTGCTAAGAGGAAAATAAGAGAGAGAGAGATTTCTGTACTCTAAGAGTGGTTTGTGCTGTTTGTGTAGAAAAATTACTTGAGGCAGATTTGTCATTAGAATATTGATTGAGTCTGGGCTCTCTAGAGACGAAAGCAAAACTAGATTACAACAGGGAAAAAAACTGCAGCGTTTGTGAGAAGCGCTCTGCGTATCTAATAAGAAGCTGTTGACCAGACTACTGTATATATTTTTCTGGCAGAATCATGTTTATTTAAGAGCACAAGATAGATTTAATGCTGAGTTTGAGGTGAAATGATATGGCAGCATCCAAAACATTTGCAAGGAAGATAGAATTAAACCCATGCAGAACTCTGCGAAGACAGCGTGTTTCTTAATACCTGTGATTCATTTCTTTCTTTTTCTTTCACATTCATTGTCTTTCTTATTTTTTGTCATTCAGTTTATTCAGCTTCGCACCTTAAACACACACACATTCATTTTTATATATATTTTAATTGCAACATATTTTGATGGCACATTTGTTTTGCACAAAATATTGCCAAAGTAAATTGAAAAAGTTGCTAGTAAATTAAAATTAAACAAGGCATGAACATTAAGAATGTTCTGTTTCATACAGATATCTTTTGTCAATAAGATATCTTTTGTTAATATCACCTTACACACAAGAACACTGATTGGCCTATATATTTTAATTTCAAGTACTCTGTTGCATGTTTTTTTTTTGCACACAATATTGCAAATGCAGTTGCAAAAAAGCCATTATTTTAATAATAAAACAAAATACTTAATAGAGATCAGTGCATTTATGAAAATATGAGTTTTGCAGCAACTGATGCGTAACCGCTCATCCCCAGAAGCACTTGACTCTATATCTGTACCTGAATGTGTCATGTACCTTTCTATGAAATCCCATGCATCCTCTAGGCTAGTTGTCATTATCTATGAAAGTAACATAACAAGAAATGTCACAGTTTTCTGCTCAAGGCAACATACAGTCACAACCTGAACAGGTACCGCTTCTCACATTAGGCAGCTTTCGCTTATCTCATGTGTTGGACTGTCCCTTGTGAAAAAGAAATACACTTTACCGTATACTTTTTCAAACAAACTGTGCTACTGACAAAAATTTATGATAAACTAAATGATACTTTAATGTCATTTCTATTGAACCTTGTTTGCTGTATATATTTGTAATTACACAATCATAACAATCACATTGCATTTTAGTACATTTAAAATATATTAACTTTAAATGTAATATCGAATAACACACTACAGTTAAAATGATAATCAGTTACTTCACATGTGGTTAGTATGTTAGTTAACACATCAAAATAAGTGTACTTTAAAGCACAACAAAAGATTATAAAAACAATTATTTAAAGATATAAAGTAAAATGTTTAGTTTGACATTTTTACAAAGTGCTATTTTTAAAAGTGTACTTAAGTACAGTGTTAAGATTTGAAGTACAAGTGGACATTCAATACAATTTAGTACACTTTTCTTTTCTCAAGGGGCCTCTTTAGGACAGTGTTGTAGTACAACAGGAAAAATCAGTGTGCCCTTTTCACTGAGGACATGTTCTCATGACAGTGACACTGGAGCCACTCCACAATGATCTCAAATAACAAAAAAACAAAATGGATCATAAAACATCTAAAGTATAACAAAGACATTTGGCTTGACAAAAAAAAATAAAAAAACGTTCAAGAGTTTTGTTTTTTTAAACTACATGTGGAATAATTATTGATTCTTTGCTCAAAGACTACTTTGCCCAAAGATACAAAGATCTTCCTTTCAGTGTAAATCCATCATGGTCGCTGTGTTTGAGTCATACTAGCTCAAGGTGATCAAGCTAATTGTTGGAACATGGTAGCAGGCTGACCAGGTATGACCAGCTGGAAACCAGTAAATGGGTTTTCTGGCAGGGCTGTTTCTTTTCCCATCCCTTGGCCAATCATTTATAACCACCTCGCAGCTCAATCCTTCCTTTTATCTATTGGTTGTCAATATTGTTTTCCCAGCCCCCACCGCCACTATGTGACTAGTCTCCACCTTCAGCTGGTTAAGCAGTATTCCCACCATTAGCTATCAAAGCCTCATCTTACAGCCAATTAACCTCTGCTGACATTGGGCCCATCTCTCTCTTATTCTCATCGAACATCATGCCATCCATTCGTTCCCAGTTTGACAAACATACACTTTTGCCCAGTGCATCCTTGGCCCTGTTTACTGGTGTTAGGATGCGTTTTGATCAATCGCATCACAAGTAGACGAGGGAGACACATTCACATGTTCACACCTGGTGTTTTAATCCGTGTCTTCTGTCCACTTTCGATCCCTTCTGTCCTGATTTCTTTTGAGGCGAGGGTCTATAAGCCAGTATATGTGGGCTTTTTCTGATAGAGCCATCTGAAATAAGCTTGCACAATTCATATATGAGTTGAATGCTGTTTTTTTGGGGGGGGTGGTTGTTGTTGTTGTTGTTGTTTGTTTGTTCCAAAGCTATTTTTAAAATGTTTACTAGTTTGCTACACATATCAGTCAAAATTGCACTGAGAACAAAAAAAAAATATTAGTCACCTCTAATTTGTCAGCTGTCACGTGTATATGTCTGTTTAGTTCCGTTATGCCCATATTTGGTCTTCCTGTTCCTGTCCTCGTTCTGTGTTATCATTGGTTCATTAGTCTCCGTCTGTGTTTGATTTACTCCTCACCTGTTTCAGTTCTTCCTCGTTTGATTTCCTTGTGTTTATTAGCCCAGTGTTTCCAGTGTCCTGTGTTCGGTGTTATATGTCATGTGTCAATGTAACCAGTTTTCCTGAGTTGTCCCTTGCCTTTGGAAAATCATTAAAGACTGGATTATTGTCTTTGATCTCCACGTCTCCTCATTCTGTGCTTGGTGCACTGTGACATTAGCAAATCCTTTAATTTTTACTGGTATTCAGAACAGAATAATTTCTGATAGAAATCAGAAAATATAAGTAGCTATAAAATTGTAACTATAAAACAAAACACAAATTATAATGGCATTCGTTATAAACAATAGATAAACAGCAATGCTATAAATTATATATATTGTACATTAAATTATATATATTGTGTGTATGTGAGAGGATCCGGTGCAATATTGTTCTTATTACAGTTGAAAAAACTAAAATATTCTGTTATTTTTGGTAATAAAGATAGAATAAGACATTATTTAAATCTGTAAATGGTTTACTTTTTTATGTATACTCACAATAAGAACAAAACTATGCTTCTTTAAATTTTTGGTGTGGCCATAAAAATGAAACGAATCAGACTAGCACCCCCCCCCCCACACACACTTTTTGTTTCATGAATTGAATTATTTAACTAAACATATTTTGTGTTGGCCTTTTTATTTTATTCTTGTTAAAGGCATTTCATTCTGTTTTTCTCCATTTTCTCCTGTTGTTTATGTGCATGTAACTAAACCATTGAAAAGAAAAAACCCCAAACAATTATTTTTAATGGGTTACACACTTTTCCATTATAATTACATTTAAATCTAATTTAATATTCTAATTTTGTCGGTTAACAGATAGGAAAGTAAAATCGTAATGTTTAAAGGGATATTTCACCCAGAAAAATAATTTAAAATTCTGTCAATTTGAAACCCGTAAGAGAATGAGCTCAGTCAGTGGAGTACGGGCGGTCTTTAGCGCATTCAATCACATAAGCGTCTACACTATGAGAACAATCTGATAGAATGCGTTTTTGACTAAAAGTGAACAAGCTCAAAATGTTTTAGACCCCGTTCACATCTGTATTTAGCGTTGCCCATTTGTAGTGGCGTTTCCATTACACGTCAATTTCGCAAAAACTCCCATGTAACGCAAAAAGGTTTTACGCTCACATAAGGTGCTTTTTCAGGCAACTCGAAAAAAGAATATTCTGCAAAACTGCAATTTACAGGTCACCTGGCGTACGTAAAAGTCACATGATCATTCTTTAATGTACAATGACCTCCAAGAAACACCTCATACGTGGTTGCTTTCAAGTATAAGGGGCTTTCCTTGCCATTAATGCTTGGATAACACCATTTTCCGACACGGCCACTCTATGCTTGTGTTTATACCAGTCGCACTGCAGCACTTTTTAGAAGCATCCCTGCGCGCTGCTTTTCAATTAAAATTAATGGCTAGCCATTGCCATGACTTATCGCGAGAGAGAAAAAAAATGTTTTAGTCGCATATCATCGGTTAAGGCTGGCTGCACACTAGACGATTTTCAAATCTTAAACTATTTTAAAACCATGCGAGACCACAGACATTAAGACAGTTCAACCGATTTTTTGCCTTATAATCCTCTGAACGTACACAGTAGATGATTCAACCAGACTGCAAGACCACACACTTGAAAAACTAACAGTGACACAAGATCTCACGGAGACTCGCGAGAGCAAGCGTGACTAGAGAATAAAAACAAATGGATAACAATCGACATTGTCAGCTGGCTCTCCTGGCATGCATTCTGTTTCACAGTGAAAACCAAAGTATAAAAAAGAATGTGGGTGATGTTCTCTGCTTTCATGGCATGTTTGTGGCTTTCAGGTTTCAGCTATAGAAGCACACAACATGATGCTTGCTCACTCTCATTGGCTATCGCGGGTATCACGTCAGAGGCAGCCCGATCAAGAGTTGTAAATATCAAACATGTTTGATATTTACGATTTGAGTTCTGGGACAGTTCGTCTCGATCGGGAGCAGATAAATAATCGTAATGACACCACATAATAGAGGATTTTTAGGACAAAAAATTGTTTGCGACAAGCTGCGAATTGGGCCACACCCCCACGATTGTTCAGGGGTGCAAATCGGCTTAAAATCGGCCTTAAAATCATCGTGTGTGGCCAGCCTGATGGAAACGCTGTAATTTTGCAATAGTGTTTTTAGCGAGATTTATAAAATATCGCAAAAGTTTTATATCTGTAACGGAAACCCAGCTTGTGATCTGATCAATGAAAATGCATCTTAATACCAGGTGTAAACAGAGCCCTTGAGTGGAAGAGCAAGCAGCACATTCTAGATGGAAAACATGCTAATAGGAGTAAAAAAGAGATCATTTCATTCTCACCTCTATAGTCTGAAAAGTCCATTCTGGAAAACAGAGAACAGCAGTATGTAATTTGATGATGCGCAATGCTAGAGCCATTGTGTAAACATGTTGTGTTTCCACCTCTAATTACCACGTTGTGGTAGTGCTCATGTGTGTTCAATTCTTTCTGACATGACTTGCACATTTAATACAGGAAGTTTGGGCACATTAAAGTACCTATTCTAGAAAGCATTTGATTGGACAAAATCTGTGTAGTGCAGGATGAGTCATTAAAGGTGCCATAGAATGGAAAACTGTTTTTACCTTGGCATAGTTGAAAAATAAGAGTTTTGTACATGGAAATGACATACAGTGAGCCTCAAACACCAATGTTTCCTCCTTCTTATGTAAATCTCGTGAATGAAAAAGACTACTGAAAAATAGGCGAATCAGAACATAACACCAACTGTTACGTAACAGTCGGGATCACTAATAGTTACGCCCCCAACATTTGCATATACCCGCCCATGTTCTAGGCCAGCCGCCAGCCGAACCATCAGAAGTTCTGCAGGTATTGTGAGGAAACAAGCGAGGACAACAGCGAAAATGGCAGATCATGGAAATAAATGTTATGTTCCAGGCTGTGCAGGGATGCGTTGGTGTCTGTATTCAGAAAGGCATGGAAAACAAATAACGCGTTCTAATAAAATAACGCAAACCACTAAAGGGACATGGTTAGCTGCTTGCTAGCGGTAGCCTGTTACAATACAAAGATTTCACTTACCACGTAGAGTAAGGAGGGATGTCTGAGGATGATGGCGAGTGATTTACAGATCTTGAGCACCACTGACAAGCATCTGATCTTGTAAAATATGTGGTAAGTACTGCCGCTCCATAGTATAAACAGAGTTTGTGCGATCGCGAATCTCGAAAGTGAAAGTAAAATGCGATCGTGCATTTGAAAACAGTTTCAGTGCCCAGCATATTAATAGCGGCTCCCTGATGCCCACATTTTATTTACAGTATAATTATCCAACGATGTAACTGCGCGAGAAAGTATTGAAATATATATTTTCCTCCCTGTGTTTCCTTCCTGTGAGCTACTGAAATGAGCTGCACTGTGAAACAGCCAATCAGAGCAGAGCTCAACATTAATATTCATGACCCTTCCACATAAGCCAATAACCGTTTCATTCTGGGGAGAAATCCTAGGGTTGTAAATGGACATGTAAAACTGTTTCTGGAGAATTTTTGCCCTTACCTAAGCCACATACCTTCTATGTAGATATCAGAGAACAATTTAAAATATTGTATCAATGCATTCTATGGCACCTTTAATAGTTTAGTTGGTTTTTGCAGTAGTACAAGTACATTTTAAATACATATATATATATATTTTTTTTTTTTTAAATTAAACTTATGTCTAACTCACATGGACTAAAAGCCATAAATACCCATAAAAATACCCATAATGTAGAAATAGGCTCCATGTTTTAGTGATGTGATCTCAGATTTGATATTTTCAAACTTGAGGGAAACAGCACTATATCTAAAAATGCACTGACATCTGAATTGGAAAGATCAAAATTGGAACTTCAAAGTCGTCTAGCCAACAGAGTGCTGATTTATCAGTCATAGTAGTTCCTTTAGCATTTTGCTTTCAGTTGGCTCTATCACTGTAAGAAAAATGTCAGACTTTTCATTTACAGTGTTTGCACACAGTTGCTCAAATCATTCTGTTGTGGTCGACTTCACTAATGAGGCTCATTAAAGAGGTATTCCTCTGAGGAAAGTGAGCGAGAGAGACAGAGATGAGGGAAGGAGACAGAGTTTTGACATGGCTTGACAAAACCCAAGAGAAATCACAGTCATTTACTATTGACCCAATAGATCTGCAGTCATGATAATCTCTCAGCCTGAAGAGAGCTAATATTATATTACACTCAATAGTCACTCTGTCACAGCTGTCTTTCTTTCTTTTAACATGCAAGATCATCTTCTGAAAACAATTAGCACCATGAAGTTAATAAAGTACATTAGTTTAAATAATATAACACTAACATAATAAATAATACACTACCAGTCAAAAGTCTGAAATAATTATGATCTTTAAATGTTTTTGAAAGAAGTATCTTAGGCTCACCAAAGCAGCGACATTTATTTGATCAATTAATTTATTCCTGTGTTCAAGAAATTTGTATGTCCATCTTCAGTGATCATAATATGCTGAACAGTCAGATTTAATATTTAATATACATGCACTGGGATTTTGGGCCAATGATATTTTACTGGCTGGCTATTCAAAGTCAGACCAACAGATACTGAGAGATCAACAAAAACACTCAATGGACAAATCAGTCAGTAATTGGATTGTTTATTCACCATCATATCATTCCAAATCCAGTTTGAGTGTTGGTGACATGCAGATATTTTAGCATGAATATTCAGAATATGATCTGAATATGTATTTCCATGTAAATGTACTCGGAGAGAAGCAAAGAGACAGACACATGTGTACACATGCACACATCTCTGCAGCAGTGTCAGGTGGGTTATTTAATGATTGCCTCATCCCCTCAAGCACTAAATAAATGATGAGAACATTGTTAAAATTCTGCTCATATTGCTTCTAGCTTTCTCTCTTTCTGTCTTGACTGTTGCACAGACAGGTGTTGCAACTTTACAATTTTGCCACAGAATTTTAACCTTACAAAAGACACTGGGCACTGCCTCATGTTTTCAATGAATATTCAGCATGAAAAATATGTGGGAAAAAATATTAAAATTTGTATGTTTGGAAGAAAAAAAAATCATTAAGCCATTTTCATCTTCTAAACAAATATGTTGATACTGATTTGAGAGGACAACAGTGTTATTATAGATTATGGATCCATATTTTGGCCAGAAGTTATGGTTTAATGTTAAAACACCTTAATGATGGATTTGATTCTTACAAACACACAGCTTTTTTTCTTCACATTAATTAAGGGACTGGAGTGGTGTGGATTACTTGTTGATTATTGTGATGTTTTTATCAGCTGTTTGGACTCTCATTCTGACGGCACCCATTCACTGCAGAGGATCCATTGGTGAGCAAGTGATGCAATGCTACATTTCTCCAAATCTATTCTGAAGAAACAAACTCATCTACATCGTGGATGGCCTGAGGGTGAGTAAATTTTCAGCAAATTTTTATTTTTGGATTAACTGTTTTTTTTTTTTTAAAGGCACAGCAGCTGATGAAAATATGATATGAGCAAAAACAAATGTAGTGTCTTCAAGATTATTACCCAAATTTGATTAGAATTTACAGCCAAAAACATTTATCATCAAATTTCAAAATGCATTTCTGTCTGGCTGTGAGATTGTTCACTTGATATCTCAGTTTACATTTCCTGATGTGTCTTTGTGTTGATAAATATCACAGCGATGAATCATCCAGCTGTGGGATATGATTATTCTGCTGACTGTTGATTGGCTACAGAAAGGAATGGGTGTGGCATACTTACTTAAAGGGATAGTTCACCCAAAAATGAAATTTCTGTCATCATTTGCTCACCCTCAAATAGTTCCAAACCTGTATGAATTTCTTTGTTCTGCTGAACAAAAAGGAAGATATTCTGAAGAATGTGGGAAACACAGCAGTTCTGGGGCACCATTGACTTCCATAGTATTTTTTTTTCCTACTATGGAAGTCAATGGTGCCTCAAAACAGCCTGGTTACAAACTTTCTTCAGAATATCTTCCTTTGTGTTCGGCAGAACAAAGAAATTCATGCAGGTTTGGAACTACTTGAGGGTGAGTAAATGATGACAGAAATTTCATTTTTGGGTGAACTATCCCTTTAAGATACTCTATTAAGCAGTGGATTGCATTACTGCTCATTGGCAGCTGACTGACAGTTCACAAAGACTAAATGGACAAGACCTCTCGTCTCATGAATTATGGATCACCTAAAACTACATATAGGGTCAGTTCAATTTCAGACAGCCCTGCTGAAAGAATTTCATCCTAATTTAGCATGTAGTTTATCCTTCCTGGAAATGTTTCACTTTAGCAGAGTGATAACTGACTGCTGCTGCTGCTTATCAATGAATAGAATAAACTGTAGCTGGAGGAAGGATTATCATTTGAATTCAGAATGCAGACTGTTTTACATCTGTTTTAGGCATGGCATTATATAATACCCGTTTGGACACATGTCAGATTTGCATATTTAAAGTACGTTGTCAAAACAATCTCTGTTCACACAGATCCACGAAAACTACTAAAAATGCTGTATTATTGTTATCACGTACTTGCTCATAGACTGTTCGCATAATACGTGACACCATCGTTTTCACAAATTCCTGTGGAGGCGATAATATCATTTTCAAAAACGTGTGCTTTGAAGCTTGTTTGGGGAGTTTGCATTTTCAGGCCCCCAAAATGTTGTTGTCATGTAAATGAATGGACAAAACGCACACAAAGTGTCAAAAAATGATTTCATTACCTTAATTTAATTGAAGAGAGTTTTTACGCACAATTTAATTTAGTTCATTCAAAATAAATCTGTTTAGTTGGATCAACACAATTTAGTTGGTTTGTCAATACATTTAATGTAGTATGTACAGCTTAAGTTTATGTTTATCAAAATAAATTTTCTTAACTGGGATCAAATCATTTTTTTAAATACATTTTCTTATTATTATTCTTATACATAATGCACGTATAATAGAACAAACAAGAAAAGACCAGTGTCAGTACTGACAATAGAATAGCTTTTGCGCACTGAGAGCATACAGTCAACACAGGCAACACTCAACTGCATAATGGTAACCACAAAGTTCAAAAACATTCTCTAAAAAGTAACTTAATCCCTAAATTTATACTCTTAATGCAGTCCTTTACAAAGCATGATGGGAACTACAGATCCACTGCCCAGTTAGTTATGGCAACACAAATGAATAATGTAGGTTTTACACAAATTAAGTAAATTTCAATGTCAGGTATATTAAGTAGAGTGTACACAAAATTAAGTTGATACAAAATGTCACTTTAGCTCATTTGAACAAGAGGCAAAAACGAGGCAAAAATGTTTATATAATACACACACAAGGTCCCAAAACCAGTTTTCTTTCCCCAAATAACCATTTCAGTGAACAATTCTTAATTCGGAACATTTTCATAATCTGAACCTTTTTCAATCAATGGAAATGTCCCATGGATGTTATAAGTTCTTTATGGAACCATCAATGCCAGTAAACAACCTATGGACAGAATGGCCCATATATATTGATAAACATATGTATTTCCATGATATCTCCCAAAAAGAGGTTAAAGTAATCAGTTTCATGTGCTGCTATAGTTCGTCTAGCTGTGGTTCCCTCAGGACAGATTGAAGAGTATGAGCGCTCACACACAATCTGCCCAGCTCTAATCCTGTTACAACCCAACACCAAACCACATTAGGAATGTGTGTGTGTGTGATCTATCACATTTCTCTGAATTTTCTCCAAATTGTGTGTTTCCTCTATATACTGTAAAATGTATTATACATATTTTATATGAAGTATTGAGTTATAGTCTGAGGACAGGTTGGTGACAATGTAATGTCATTATCTGATAATACAAAGAGGACATAAAAGTATTTATGTTTCATTGTAGTGGTCATTTCTAATTAATTTGAGTGGAAATGTTGCTAATAATCTGTTTCAACTAATGGCATGTAAATATTGGGATGTTTTGTCCATTGTCTCAGGAATCAGTGTTATGTCCATAAACAAGCAGTATAAAGTTTCCCTGTCTTGCCAAAACCCTCTGCGATGCCCTCCCTTCACACACACACACACACACACACACACACACACTAATTACATTACAGCTTTTGGCTGTTTCTCAGCTTTCATCATGGTCTCACACCTGTTACCTAGTTTCTCTTCTGTGTCTCATCCTTCTCCACTCATTCTCTCATTTTCCTTCTGCTTTCTTTCAGCTGCTCTTTGTTTCCATCAGCATAAAATAAATAGTCCTTGTGAATTACATGATGACACCAGCACATCAGAACACAGCCCCAGACATAAGGTGTGGATCTCTGATGCTTTGATCCATACAGAAGATAAATGATTCATATTTTCAGAGGATCTCAAACCTGAATCATGCACAATAGAAATGAATCCATGACCTTATGAATATCACATCCATCCATTAGTACACAGGCGTTTTAAAAATGCATTATGCAGCAGAAGGGATGAGAGCGAGAGAGATGGAGAGAGAGAGGCATTTAAGGAAGAATGTGAAGGAGAGTAGCTTTATTTAATTAAAAATAAAAATATCTGTTTCCTGTCGTATTAATTAAAATTAGAATTATTTATCTTCTGCGAACCAAATTTCATGAGAAAACTAATTTACGATTTGCCGAATTGGTTGTGAATTTGTGTCAATTTATACGATTTGAGTCATGCAAAAACTAACAAAATCTCATGGCAATTCGCAAATATTTCTTTTTTTTTTTAAATTTTATTTATTTTTATTTATTTTTTCAAATTGGTGGCTAATTCTTTTTAATTCCAATTCTACAATTTCATTTGTGCATTTTTTTTATGACTGATGGTGAGGTTTAGGGGTGGACCTTCATGCTTAATTCTAAAAATTGTACATTCTGTAAACTGTAAATACAATGTAAATTTTTTTTCATATGACGTTTCATACAAAATCACCATAATTTCTCATAATATTGAGTTGACAGACCTTTTCCGAAAAAGTAAGCATGAAGGTCCACCCCTAAACCTAACCGTCAGCAGATCGTTTGAAAACACGGAGGAGATTGTACAAATGTATACAAATTCACCACCAATCTGTCAAAATGTAAAATAATTACAAATTACAACACAGGTGTGTGTCATTTTCGCAATATTATATGCAATCAAAACAATGTACTTTTGAAACAGAATTGTAAAATATATAACCTGTCTATAGAGAAAAATATGTGGATGAGGAAGTCAAAAAGTGACATGGAATAATGGAGTCTATTGCATATTTTGTATTATTTATTATATTATTTTCTAATCTATTCATTCTACAAAGCTGCCAACAAATCTGTCTGAAACTGGACATTAATAACTTGCTTTTAAAAACGGAGAGAGACAGAGATACATAAAGAGGGACAGAATTTAAAGCAGAGAAACAGAAAAAGCAGAGGGGAGAGAAAGTGTGTGTGTTTTTGCGAGAGAGGCTGGAGGATGTAGATTTCTGTTGCCTCCTAAACTCTTCCTCCAGTCAGTGCGAGCCCTAGTGTGTGTGTGTGGCTTCACAGGGCGTTAATGTCTTTGTGTGCCTCTCTCTCTGCGCTGCAGTGGGGGAGTTTATTCAGCGGCTCACACGAGCGGACGAGACAGCAGCAACCTCCCCTCACCTGCCTGCTCGCCCCTCTCCCATCCTCCTCTCCTCCATCACACCGATGCTGCTCTGAACAGGACCACAAATTCATCCCAAAGCTGGAGGAACTGATCCAGTTTGGTGGCTTTTTCCATAAACACTGCTTAAGGATTTTTCGGGAGAAGAAACATGCCATTATGGATTACTCAAATCCTGGCCAAACAAAAGGACGCAGCACTCTTGGGAGGAAGAAGAGAGAGAAAGAGGGATGACACGCCTCTCCCTCATACCTGACTTTCTTTCTTTCTTTCAGAGTCTGATGCGCTTTTTTTTTTTTCCTCACGTCCCACGGCTTTGTCACACTTGTGGCGACTGAGGGGTGTGTGGATGTTGGATGCTGTCTAGTTGAGGAATACTTTTGAGACTTTTTTCTGAAATCTTTCCCTCTAAGTCTTCACAAACTCTTTGAGGTTATTTCAGGTGAAATACGCCAGTCTTCTGTGTTTGCATGAGTGTGTGTGGTAACATTTGACCCGTCTGTGTATGTGGGCGTACGAGGGCGACGCCTGTTAGCGTCTCAGTCTGTCTGGCACATTACTGCAGCATGAATGGCTAGCCTGCAATCTCAAACAGCAGGGTGCGTGAAACAACACCAGCCCTTTGACAGTTTAATGAGGATGAAGCTTTCCGTCGTCTTGAAGCGTGTTCATGTCAGAAACTGGTTTGTTTGAGAGCCAAAATTTGGCAAAATAGTTCTGTTAAAACAAATAGTAGTTTAATAACGAGCAGTGCTATGAGAGCATTTTTTTGGTGATCGACTTTTGGACTTTTTCCTCAGAAACTAAGCGAGAAGTGATGAGAAAGTGTGAAGTGGACAGAAAAGAGGAAAGAAAAAGCACAAGAAGCTAAGCTAAGAGCAAACTAGCTACAAACGGTTTCTTTTGTAAAGACTGCTGCCTCAGATTTGAGCCTACAATTGGATGAGGATTTATACACGCCTTCGGACAGCTCAGTTTTTTAACGTCCCACCCCTGCAGCGAAGTGTGCTAGCAAAACCACAAAGCGTTTGTTAAACTGAATGTCTGATAATTACATTTCGCAACCCACTGAGCTCCAAAGGCATCCAACTGGTATCTTATTAAGAAAGATATTGATTTCTATGTGACAGAGCGCCAATGATCACTATTAAGGGCTTGTGTTATTTAATTGAATTTTCCTTCATTGATCTAAATGCTAGATTTTCGCTGTTGAGCAATTGTGTTAATAATAACTGTAATTTATTACAAAATAAAATATAAATACATAATAGTTGTTTTTTTTTGGAAACAAAAGTTCAGTGCATCCTGCTTTAGTCAGATCTGGTTGCGTTTGGTGTCCTGAGCGAGTTTAAAGTGTTACAGGGCGGCCAGTTGAGTGAAGGATGTTTGCTGTTGTTCGCACCTAAGCAGAAGCGTTTAACATGTGTATGTAGGAGTGCGTGGGACTGAATTTTCCTCAAGCTCACTGACTCTCTCACCTCACGCTTTCATGCGCAACCAGTTTTTACCAATTCATCCAGCGTGAAACACGAATGTTTATCTGACTGAATGCGATGCGCGCTACACAGTTCAGAGTCTTTGTGTGATGAGAGACTGACAAGAAACACCTACGTGAATGTAGAAACTCAAGCAGAAGTTCAAAGCGAAAAGCTACCAGTGAAAGCGGAAAAGGTGGAAAAGCACAAAGCCAAAGTGAGGCACTTGAAATCGTTCTGTATGGATACGTGAAGGCGTTAAGCAGCCAAACTCTTCTTTGGTATTCACAGCCGTTGATCGAATCTGGGAGAGAATCATGGATTTCAATGTGAGGAGGAAATCTGTGGATAAAAATCAGTAGCTAGAGTTAAGAATTTCATCTACAGTTCAATTCCAAATGAAAACACCTGATGTTCACAAGGGCTTCTGCAGGAAATAGTTGTGTTATGATAAAATACACAGCTTTGACCAGTTGTTTTACATTTTCCATCAAAAACTTTGGCAGATAAGAATTTGGAATTAAACTGCCACTTTTTGGAGGCAAAAACCTGAAACAAAGCCACAGATTTTGCCAAATACTGTGAGGCAAAAATAATTTTTGTTCTTGGAACACTCTTCCTTGAAGGTCTCTCTAGACCAAACATTCAATCTCTCCAATTATCCTTCCATCGCTTTGGAATAAAACATCGAACGTCACGCAGCCACGTACATGCAGCATTTACTGATTTAGGAGTAATTTGGATGTAGTCCCAGAAAAGCGCTGGTGGAAGTGGCCTTGATAAAAGCGTGAGAGCAAGCACAGAAGCGTAATTTCATGCTGAATTCCCTGAATTAAGCACATCAATGGGGACAGGAACAGAAGAAGTGCTGTACTACAACATTTCACGTAAAGCACAAATGGACTTTGTTATATACTGGAATTCATTTGTTTTCACGCTAGACTTGAGATATGACCGTTTGGACTTCGAGTTTTTTAGTTAGGTAGGATAAAATGGACTGTCTGAAAAGCAGAAAAACTGACATTTTTTAAAGCCATGAGAAAGACTTGTGCATGTGCCTCTGAACCAGAAATGCTTTGAACTCAACAGTTCTACTACTGTGGACCTGAGTGCGTTCGTTGAGCTCGTTGAACTGCGAAAGCTAACCGAACTGTCTGTGGGGATCTGGGATATGCTGAAGTAGCACAGCAGTTGCTCCGAGTAGGTGATCTGAGCGGGTTCGTGGCCTGAAGGTGTACGGGGTCAGACGTCAGGATGGGGTGTAACATGTGCGTGGTGCAGAAGCCCGAGGAGCAGTACAGGGTCATGTTTCAGGTAAGAATTAAACCCAAAGCTGTTTCCTGCCTGTCCATAATCCTGCTTACTGAAGGGGGCAAACTTGTTCTGAATGGCCTGATGCACATAACACTTATATTTTTTCTACTTTTTCTATCTTAGCTTATTGCTAATACATGGGGATCTAAATAAACCACCAACCCTTGACCTGGAGCAGTAAACAAAACAACAGAACACCCTAGAAACCACAATGTGCAACCACAAAACCCCATAATACCTGGCAACACACCCCCTTGTGAAAAAGAGGTGTACAAATAGAAGGCCATGATGGCTGTTTCTTAAAACACTTCAGTACACACTTAAAAAGAGCATGTTGTGATAGTCAAATTAGAAATGTTTTAAATGTTTTAATATTTTCCTTAAAAAAGACTTATTTTGATGTGTTGACTAACATACAAGATTTACTAAAGTACAGCATACTAGTATGCTTAGTAAAGCATACTAAAACTTTATTGTTTTTATTAATTTGATTTAAAGTTATTATGTTTTAAATGTACTACTTGCAACTTCATAAACGTGTAATTACAATATATTTAAAATACATGATGAACAAGTTTCAATAGAACTTGATATAATGGCATTAAAGTATATGTTAGTTCATAATGTTTGTCAGTACGTTTCTCAGTACACTTTAACCATATTTCAAAGACAACAGAATAATTATAAATTATATATAAAATTGCTTATGTCCTACTTAAGTGGGTCAAAAAAGCACTCTTAAGTTCAACTAACTGCATTTAATATAAATTTAAATTTTAAACTACAATGCATTTTCATTTAATTGTAAATAACATGCAGTTAAGGACCAGTTTTACTAACAGCTTGCGCTAGCGCACACCATCTTTTGGCATTAAAATAGTACTGTCAGGATTTTTTAAAGACGCGCAGTGAAGAATTAGCGCTGAAAAGGCGTGGACACTTTTGCGCTTGAGTCTGATCTTATTGAATATGCATTTGTAGGAGTTTCTCTTTCAGATGCAAAATTTATGGGAGGAGAGTATTAAAATGAATCCCGCAGCGTGATTTACTAACGTATGCGCTCGTCAAATTACTGGCATTTGAACCATCATTTAACGCCCCCCCAAAAAAACGTCTTAAAATAGGCGCTAATTTGTGCTGCTCTTGGTAGATTGCGCTGGTCATTATGGAAATAATCTGGCTGTGTCTGTGATCTTTAATGTGTGCATTGTCAGTAAATCACACGCAGTATTTTCCCTCCCATCGGCGCTTTTATGGAATTGCACTCTAACGCTAATTTGCCCTGTTTAGTAAATCTGGCCCTGTGTGTCTAAAAACATTACATTCAGTTCATACTTAAGAATATTCTTTTGATGCATATTATTTTTACGTAATGAGTACTCTTTTTGAAATTACTGTATGCTAAGCCGGTCGATTCAGTCAGTCGCACTTTTAAACACATTTCAGCTTTTTTATAGTAAACCTACAAATTCAAAGATATGCGCTACGTCTATGTCTTTGCCACAGTAAATTTACCAATAACACACAGTAAACATTTTTGTCAACGTGATCATTATAATTATATGTATTGATTGCACAAGCAACGCCCATGAATGGCCTTTAGTCTAAAATTTGCAGTCTCTCGTCTC
This sequence comes from Tor tambroides, assembly GCA_021397915.2. NCBI lineage: Eukaryota > Metazoa > Chordata > Actinopteri > Cypriniformes > Cyprinidae > Tor > Tor tambroides. The sequence continues at coordinate 90,174 of JAFVLL020027536.1, forward strand.
TCTCTCCTAATCATGTCCCTACAGGTTTCTTCTCTGTCTGTGTTTGCAGTAAACTGCTTGTTTTTCTCCTGTTGGTTTGTTTGTCTTATTTTAATGAAATTTAATGAGCTTTATTAGCCTGGCTTCCAAAGCATCCAAGCCAATCAAAACATTTCATTTTCAAAAAATTTCATGGAAGTAGCAAACATTTCTCTGTGGCTTTGACTTATAACTGTTTTAGGCTGTTAAATGTTTTACTTGGCCAATAAAAAAATGCACAACAAAGACTAGCAATGAACTTTTGAATCATAGCCGATGTCAGAAACCATAGGGCTGACTTTGAGGAAATCCTTTGATACTGTATATGACATGCTTTTCTGATTGTGATTCATGATTATGTTGCGGAGTACTTTTACATGAAAATTGTATTGTTACGTCCAGACAATTTATGTACAATTTATGGGCTAGGTGGCAAGACTAGAAAATCTTGTCAATAAGACCACCAGTACTAACAAAACCAATTAGCAGAACAGCCCAACCTTTTGGTTAACAAGCTGCACACAGAGAGAGAGCGAGAGTGGGGTGCAACCGTGTAATTACCAACATCATAATTATTTAAGCATACAGATTATTGATTGATACCAGATGAGAACAAATATCCAGTGTGGTATTTACAGAGAGCTAAGCTTTGTTTTCATAACATGGCTATAAATATAGAAAGAGAGCGTCTAAATCTCCACTGCTTTATAAAGGCACAAAACAATATAGTTGTTGGGGGACTAGGTTGTAAAAAATTATAATTATGTGTGTAATTTATTTGAGGAAAACTATAGATAAGTTATTGAGACGTGTGTGTATATATATATATATATATATATATATATATATATATATAGGGGTACATATGAATATATATAGGGAAATGAATCATCATATCTGATGCTGCTATTATTGTGGCTGTTCTGAGCAATATGTTGTCTGCAGTACTCAAACCAGCAGCTATTTTTCCTAGAAAATTGGCAAAAAGGTCTAAATCCATAATGGACCTGCATCTGGCAGAGAGACAAGAAAATTAGCTTTAGTTATGCCATTCGACAAAGGTCATAATAAATGAGGAAGAGTGTTGTTAAAAATACAACACCATAATAACATGCATTCTTCTCAGAGGTCAACTGAGTTAAGAAAAGCAGTAGGTAATTTGCTCTGAATTATTTTCAGAGGTTCTGTGAGAAAAACACAGTCATGTTCAATTCAGACGGGATTGAAATCACAAATTGCATTTGTGCAAGACAAATTTACCTGACCTTCATTGGAGAAACTAGTCCCGTCTGAATAGAGCTTTTCTCCCTAATCACATTCAATACAGACTGCAAACTTACATGAGCAAAAAAAAAAAAAAAAAAGTCTTTGCTGGTGGTAAGCGACCAATTTTAAAGTCCACATAAAATCAAAAATGACCCTACTTACATACTTGTACAAATTACTAGTCTTGTGGTAAACAATGTATACCTACAAATTAATAGGTACTGCTAGGTACAATGTATTTAGTGTGTTCATGTTGTATTGCAAAACACTTTTGCTGCTATTGAGGTGGGACACGGGTAAGGTTAGGGCCAGTTTAGGTGGTATGGTTAGGTTTAAGGATGGGTTAAGGGGTAGTATTACAAATATAATTACATAAATTTATTACAAAATTAATTACATGCAGGTACATTTAAATATAAGTAAAATGTAAAAACATGTATGTACACAATAAGTGCACTGTATCAAATGATTAGTTTAAATGTTAGTACATAGTAGTTAAATACTCTTATCATAAAGTGGAACCGAAATGTCTTCATAGTCAATCTGAAAATTTGCTTCCGACATCAGATATTAAAATGACTCTATATCACTCAGAAATACATCAGTATGTATTTAATACTAAAGTAAAGTTGGCGGTCCACATGGACTTTAAACCAAACAGCTCACCTGAGATTCTAGCCTAAGCTTCAAAAATGTGTATCACTAGCTATGCTTCCATCCAAAGATTCGAATTTGACTTATGCGCAAAACTGGAATATGGCATAAAATATTTGCGAATAAAGCACTGTTTCCATCCAACGAGTCAAAGAGAAAAAAATCATCACTTCCTGATAAACTGGTGCTAAATATCACTAAGATAAATGTTTATATAAGAGAAATAACAATAAATGGTATCATTGCTTCCGGAGGTGGATGCCTGCTGTTTGGGAATGCGGTCATTTAAGATAATTGTACAGAATTTTTTTTATTGTCAGACTTTCCTCAAGCATTTCAGAATGACCAAAACAGATGCTGTGCAATGAGATCGGTCTGCTGGTTAGTCAGGTTATCCTGTCCCATTGTGCAAAGACACATGAATTTTTGATGCGCATGGTGGAATTTATTTGGTAAATGTTTTTCCATCATAGTTTATGTGCATTTTTTCTTATTGGATAAAAAGTTTATCCTACTCTATTGTGCACATTTTTCGAATTTATACGCATCTTGGCGTTTCCATCCAGCGTTTTTTTTTATTTTTTTTTATGCGATATTCCAAAATGCGCATAAAAATAGGTGGATGGAAACATAGCTATTGTCTAAAAGGTTAAAGTCGTGATGTAACGAAGGTAGCGACATATACATTTTTTCCTACATTCTTAAAAATAAAGGTTTTCGTCAGAGTTGCCATAGAAGAACCATTTTTGCTTTTTATTAAAAGAACGATATATATATATATATATATATATATGTGTGTGTGTGTGTGTGTGTGTGTGTGTGTGTGTGGGTGGGTGGGTGAGTGGGGGGGCTTGCTTCTTTTCATCTGTTGTTGATTGGATGGTGGAAGCTCTGATTGTGAGCTTGAAGCCAATTGCAAGAAGGGGTGTGATTTAAGTGGATTAATTGATTGGCGAAGTCCTGTATACTTTACCAGAGAGAAGTTGACATTTTGGTTGAAAAGAAAAAGAAAAAGAAACATATATATGGATAAATTGTTCACAATAAGATAAAGAGCATGTTTTTAGAAAATAGGTAGATTGGACTTAAAAGTACCCTAAAAAGTGCAGCAAATGACACATATTCCAGGTCACTTACTAAGGCTTCTGCTTAAACCAGTGACCCCTAAAAAACAGAATGTAAGAGTGTGTGAGGCATGAAGAAGAATGAGAGGAATACATTACAACAAAGAGGTGTTTAGACTCCATTACTGCTGGAATCAGATGGAGAGAGTAGTGATAAAAAGGTGAGCTAGAGAGATGAAGGATGGATAGATAGCTTTTTTCTTCAGCTGTTTGCCCTTATATGACGTCAGTAATTGATTTCTACGCATCACAGAGCAGGAATGAATTGGTGGACCTTAGTGGTTCCTCAGGACCTGATGGGGCCGTCCAGGGCAGTGCCTGACTGTAACTCTCACAGTCTCTGTCGAGTTTAATCTCAGTTTCATCTCACTACAATTTCCAGATCCATCATTTGTTGGACTTATTACTTGTCAAAGAAATGAGACATGATCAAATGTCACAGATGTCTCCACAACTCACGAGACTGAGCCAAACGCACCGATAGAAAAGATATAACTGCATGACAGACAAGATTTTCAGTTAATGAATGACATACCAGTGCTTGCGACACAGCAAAAAATAGTCGTGACACTTTTTAAGGCAGCAGTATGTTTAAACAGATGCAAGCGAAAAAAGTAGTACTGCTTTAAGTTAGATTATAAATAGTGTTAATGTGCAAATGTTGAATTAATTGCGATTTGGAGCAGAGGAAGAAAAAAGAATAGGAATTTCAATATAGTGCTTCAGTTTATGCAACACATGCTGTCCAAGTCTATTTCTGTGTTCAATATCTTTGACTTTCCTGGGATCCATGTTGCTGAAAGACCCTGCTAATTAAGCTTAATTAGGAGATTTTATTCTCTTTAATCCATCCAGTTACAGAAATTGTGAGTTGTGCTGTACATGTGAAGTGGAACAGTAACCATAATGATTTGATCCATCATGCCCTGTGCTCTTTTACCTCAACCAAGCTAATGTTAATTAAATCACTTACCTTTATGTATTTTGTTTGGCCAATTTGTTTGATTTTGTGGTCTGTTGTCTGGAGTATTAAACAAGCTTACCATGAAGAAAGGGTTAGGCCTGGGGTTGGTCATTTCCCTCTTATAATTACACTACTGTTACAGTAAATGGGGACAGTGAGATTTTATATATGAAATACTATTATTCAGCAGTTTAATTAAATTGCACAAAAGTGACAGTAAATACTTTCTGTTTATATTTCAGAATGCTATAAATGCTGTTCTTTTGGACTTTACATCCGTAAAGGTTATTTAAAAATGTATCAGATTCCACAAAAATATGTTGTCAACACTGATACTAATAATAATTGTTTCTTGAGCAGCAAATCAGCATATTAGAATGAATTCTGAAGGATTATGTGACACTGAAGACTGGAGTAATGATGCTGAAAATACAGCTTTGATCACAGGAATAAATTACATTTTACAATATATTCACATAGAAAACAGTTATTTTGAAATTGTAATAATATTTCATAACATTACTGTTTTTACTGTATTTTTGATCAAATAAATGCATCCTAAAAAAAAATCTTACAGACCTCAAACTTTTAAACAGTAATGCAATTACTTTTTTAGGGATAGTTAATTGGTGCTAGAGAAGATAAAGCATTGCTATTAATTTGACACATTTTGTAAAGAAATACACAACATATATTTGGTGGCTGATGCTGGTTTGTGAAGCTCTTTTATGTGCATCTGGCTCAGTTTGCACACTAATATTACCCTGTGGTTAACTGAAGCTCATTGTACCAGTTTCTGCTGTCACTGATGTGTATGATTTCACAGCACAGTCATTTCATCTGAGGAATATGACAGCTCTTTGAGAAGGTGATAGCTAGAGACTAAAAGATTTAAGCTCAGTTGCGCTTTTCCCATTTGTTTTTTTCTTGCTTCGGTATGATTTATTCTATTCTCAAAGACAACAATTTATTTATTCTTGATATTGTACAGGAGTTGAAGAAATATGAAAATTGTCATCATTTGCTCACCCTCATGTCATTCTAAACCCCTGTGACTTCTTTACTGGAACACAAAAGAAGTTTTTAAGAATGTTCACACCACTCTTTTCAAGACGTTTAGCCACCAAGGACTGTCAAAACCCCAAAATAACAAACAAACACAAGTAAATAAATTAATAAAGCCATATAGGTTGCCTCAAATGGTTTGTATAAAACTTGTCATGATGTGTATTATGATGTGTATATAAATTATGACAATTTTCATCTGTTCCCCAGTTAGATTTATCACATGGGGCTTCAGACGACCTGGAATATTACACACAGGTCATATGGAGCACACTTTTATTATGCTTTTATGGTTTCTATGGCATTTTTGGGTCTTAACAATCACTGATCTCCATATACTTTTACTGTATGGAAAAGAGCAGCATGAACATTCTTAAAAGCATCTTATTTTGTGTTCTCCACACACACACACACACACATAAAAAACACACATTGTATGATATGACTAAGTGATGACAGAATAATAAATTATTTTTTTAAATTATGATTATGAATTAAATTCTTTAAGTAAGCAAAGAATCTAAATCCAAATTATATCTTAGTGTCATCTTACAAAATCAATTTTGACTCTCCAGACATGACCTTGCTGTTTTTCCAATATGTGTCACAAAACCATTTCCACATTGCAGATATGATAACATGGAAATGAGCATCAGAGAAAAGATCCACACACAAATCCTCTCGAAGCAGGAAAGTGTGTTTATCTGATGTGGGTGTTCAGTGCTTCTTCAGTACACCAAGGCACATGTGTAGCTTCCTTTCCACTGGCAAAACCAACCGCAGAATAAACACCATCAATCTGCCCAGCACACTAGCGCTATCCAGCACCCCATCAATCATTCTGAGCGCCCCTTCCTCTCTCTCTCTGAGCTGCATTGCAATGGGATGCTGTAACTATGGCAACCAGACTCATTAAGCAAGCAGAATGAGTCATCCTACATTGGTTTTTGCGTAGTTGCATTAGTATTAATGAACATATGGCACAAATAAGTGCTCAAAGTGATCAAAGAATCACTCTGCCTCCATCTAACACACACACACACACACACAGCTCCGTGCCTCCGCTCGGCCACACCCTTTCTTTCTGTCTGTCTGTCTCGTCATGCCAGACGTATCCTCACATCTCATCTTCTCTCTTACCAGGCCTATCAAAAGGGTTTTCTTTAAAGTTACATGAATTTTTTATTAGCAAGATGTTCACCTCTAGTTAGTGGTGCTCGATGAAGTGTAGAATAAGTGACAGAAAGCTACCCGTTAACATTCCCATTCTTCTCAGGAGCAATTGCTGAACCGTTGCAGGACCTTCCAGAAATATTCCATTTTAAATCTGCTCTTTACCCATCACTGGACAAAAACTACCTAATCTGTAAGTGCCATGTGAATAATGATTCTAGAGCAATAGAAAAACTATACTATGATGAAACATTATGTTGTGTGGAAATCAATCAATCAATCAATCAATCAATCAATCAATCACTGATAAAAATGCTTCTCAAAACTAGATTGGGCTAATTGGTCCATGCTAACCAGAAAACATTGACACCTTAATCCTGTTTGCTAAATCAAGCAACAAACTTACTATTGCTCATACTGAGAGTTAGTGGTTTGAACAAACACCTTTTAAGGCCCTGATATACTCAAGTTGAAGTTGATTTTCATTCTTTGCTTTGGGGTAAAAAAATAGTTTGAAATACCTGAGGAGCGGTTTACTGTTAGGAAACATCCCAATGCTGAGAGTGGCATTTAGATGAATAAGTATGTGCTGGCGCTTTCCTCTCAATAACGAAATAAACATGACAGAAATTACATTGGTGAGAAAACAGCAGTTAAGAAAGCATCAGATCATAGCAATGTGGACATGTTTGTGCCAGATCTGCAATTTGGCACTCCATTAAAGTCCAGTCACGTTTATTTATAAAGCACTTTATACAATAGATTAGTTTAAAACAAGCTGATTTACAGTTTTGAACATGAAAAAACTGTTACTTTCAAAGTTCTATTTCTACTATAAAGCAGTTCTCCAGTCTGTTTTTACTCACGTCTGACCTCGACGGACTGAATGTCAGAAATGAACTGGAAAAAATTTCCACATCAAAGGTGGAGCCCCAAAGCCACACCTATCTATTGCTTAATCACCACTGAACTATGTTAGTCTGAAGGTGTTTTCCAGCCAGGGAGAACTTTTCCAGAAAGTTTGCTTTGGTGAGCTCCCTAAAACAAACTTAATTTTGGCCTGATTTTGTTTGAAATTATGTCTTACTATTTCATTCTTTGATTTTGCTTCTGGAAAGTTTGTGCTGGCGAGCTGTTCTGACCAAATTTTATAACACCTGGTCGTTCTTCAAATTAGCTTGAAGTATATCAGGCCTTTAACCTAACTATTAAACAACCTGGTCTCATGACGAAAACGTACCTCTGGGAACTTTTTCGCAAGACGCGAAATAGGTACCGCTATGCACGTTTTGTGACATTCGATGTGAAATGTCCACTGGGTGGTGCTAAAAGAGTGTTAGTTTTTCCCCTGGAACAGATGAACGTGGATATGTTACGTTTTATGTGACATTGATTTTGTAGGTGTCACCACAGTTCTGACTTGAAATGTCCGTTGAGTGGCGCTATAAGTGTGACGTAAAAACAGTCACAAGCATGCCGTTTTAGCTTGTTTTTTGATCTCTCAACTTTCAGCTCTTTCATCGTGAGTCATGTTTTTGACGGGATTTGTACCCAAGGATTACACATCCTAAGTCCAACTGTGTACGAAAACGATGTGAAGTGCTCACTGTTTTACCGCCTCTAGTGTTCATTTCTGTCAGAAACTGCAGTGATATATATTTATTGGTACATATTTCGCATCTTGCGAAAAAGTTCCCAGAGGAGACCAGGTAGTTATTAAACTTTGAATGAAACCTCAAATCACACAGCTTCTGTGGAGAGATGTAACAATATTTGGCTAAGCTTTCATATTTAGGCCTAAATCAAACTTAAGTACACTTCCGTTTTGACATGAATGCTTAGTGTACAGGTGCATCTCAATAAATTAGAATGTCGTGAAAAAGTTAATTTTTTCTTGTAAGTTATTTCAAAAAGTGAAACTTTCACATATTTTAGATTCATTGCATGTAAAGTAAAACATTTCAAAAGTTTTTTGTTTTAATTTTAATGATTAGAGCTTACAGCTCATGAAAGTCAAAAATCAGTATCTCAAAATATTAGAATATTTACATTTGAGTTTCAATTAATGACCATCCCTACAGTATAAATTCTGGATATCTCTTGTTCTTTGAAACCACAATAATGGGGAAGACGGCTGACTTGTCAATGGTCCAGCAGACAATCGCTGACACCCTCTACAAAGAGGGTGAGGCACAGAGGGTCATTACTGAAAGGGATGGCTGTTCACAGAGTGCTGTATCAAAGCATATTAATGCAAAGTTGACTGGAAGGAAGAAATTGCATGGAAAAGTTGCACAAGCAACAGGGATGACTGCAAGCTTGAGAATGCTGTCAAGCAAAGCTGATTCAAAGACTTGTGAGCTTCACAAGGAGTGGACTGAAGCTGGAGTCAGTGCATGAAGAGTCACCACGCTCGCTACCAAGCCATTTCTGAACCGGAGACAACGTCAGAAGCGTCTTACGTGGACTGTGGAGAAAAAGAACTGGACTGTTTGTCAGTGGTCTAAAGTCCTCTTTTCAGATGAAAGTAAATTTTGCATTTCATTTGGAAATCAAAGTCCCAGAGTCTGGAGGAAGAGTGGAGAGGCACAGAATCCAAGCTGCTTGAAGTCTAGTGTGAAGTTTCCACAGTCAGTGATGATTTGGGCTGCCATGTCATCTGCTGGTGTTGGCCCACTGTGTTTTCTGAAGTCCAGTCAACGCAGCCATCTACCAGGAAATTTTAGAGCACTTCATGCTTCCTTCTGCTGACAAGCTTTGTGGAGATGCTGATTTCATTTTCCAGCAGGACTTGGCACCTGCCCACACTGTCAGCAGTACCAAAGCTGACCAGTGACCATGGTGTTGGTGTGCTTGACTGGCCAGCAAACTCACCAGACCTGAACCCCAAAGAGAATCTATGGGGTATTGTCAAGAGGAAAATGAGAAACAAGAGACCAAAAAATGCAGATGTGCTGAAGGCCGTTATCAAAGCAACCTGGGCTTCCATACCACCTTAGCAGTGCCACAAACTGATCATGCCGAATTGAGGCAGTAATTAAAGCAAAAGGAGCCCCTACCAAGTATTACTTATACAGTAAATGAACATACTTTCCAGAAGGCCAACAATCCACTAAAAATGTTTTTTTTTTATTGGTCTTATGAAGTATTTGTTGAGATAGTGAATTGGTGGGTTTTTGTTAACTGTGAGCCTAAATCATCACAATTAAAAGAACCAAAGACTTAAACTACTTCAGTCTGTGTGCACTGAATTTATTTAATACACGAGTTTCACAATTTGAGTTGAATTACTGAAATAAATGAACTTTTCCACGACATTCTAATTTACTGAGATGCACCTGTATGTGTGCTTTTATTTTGTCTCACAAATTTATTTTTTGACTGTATAATGTCAAGATGCATGCATATGTAAGTTAAGCATACAAAGTACGGATGATTAAAAAAATCTGTCTGTGCTCATACAGTATACGGCTACTGTTGAGGAAACTTAAGTTGCACACTGTATGCATACTCCAGCATACATGTAAAAAACAAAGTATACCTTACACTATACAGTTTCAGCAGATGATAAAGGTACAGAATGACATGGAAAGCCTTATCAAAATATTGGCTTTTTTGATTTAGGCCACTAATCACCAAGCAACAGCAGAGAAACACTCTAAAACACTCAGAAATTCTTAGCACTGCATAGCAATCATCCACAACACCCTATCATTGTGGTGTGACTTCTGCACCACTCATATTTTCCTCAGAAAACGTAAAAGTCAACTTGGAACTGTTTCATCCTTTTGCATAATTTAGGTGTAAGGGATCTCCCAGACCTCTGAACACACACATAGACACACACTCAGGCCCGTGTGCAGACGGCACATTTGTAGCAGATCATATCACAGGAGCGTGTTAATGAGGGTTCAGCACTATGTGTGTCTAATTAATCCCAGTGGAATTAATCATCAGGGGAGGGATCAAGATCTGCTCAATATGGAAATGAGTGTCAACAGTGAGTTCATCCTTCACCTCATCAGTATGTGCACCAACAGGTGTATCAGACATGTGGGTATGTGCAGGATAAATGAGAGGGTCAAAGGACTGCAATACAGATTATCTGTGTGCAATAAGTTATGAACCTGCTGAAGATAATAGCTCTTCTCCAAAACACAGAAAAAAATGATTCAATATGGTGGGTGAGCATGAATGTAAGTAGCTATGTTTCCATCTACCTTTTTTAATGCGCATTTTGGAATATCGCATAAAAAACGCTCAATGGAAAGGCCAAGATGTGCATAAATTGCACATAAAAAAACGTATGCGCTCAATTGAGTAGGATAAACTTTTTATCCGATACGAAAAAAAGCCCATAAACTACGATGGAAACACATTTACCGAATAAATTCCACCACGCGCTTCAAAAAAGTAATGTGACTTTGCACAATGGGATGGGATAACTTGACTAACCAGTGGACCGATTTCGCTGCACAGCATCTGAAATGTTTTGGTCATTCTGAAATGCCTGAGCAAAGTCTGTCATCAAATTATTTCTGTATAATAGTATTTCTGTATAAACGACTGCGTTCCCAAACAGCAGGCATCTACCTCCAGTTATTTTGTTTCGTCTGCTTGCTCTGAGGTTCAAGTAATTTATCATATATGAAAATTATTATATTCAGTGGCTTCTCCTACTTTTCGTAGTGATATTTGTACAGTTTTGTTCTCTTTGACACATTGAATGGAAACGGTGCTTTATTTGCAAATGTTTTATGCAATATTCCAGTTTTGCACATAAGTTAAATTCACATCTTTGGATGGAAACATAGCTAGTGTAAATATATTCATTCAATACCAAAAAAAAAAAAAAAAAAACCCCATTATTTTTATATATATATATATATATATATATATATATATATATACATACTTACAACATAATCACACTGTTAGTTTGACAACATGCTTAAGGCAAAAACAAACCCAGGATTATTGAAAAATTGTGCTTGTGGCAAAATGATATTACATTGCTTTTTTACCAGCATTTTCAATCTGAAATGTCGAGTGAGTGGCGCTAACAGTATATTCAGTTTTATCCAAAACAGATGATTGTAAATGTGGCAATATTTTGCGTTGGTGTTTGTATCTCAGAAGTTAGGAAATGAAATGTCTGGTGAGTGGCGCTATGCTTAAAAATAATGTACAGCCCACACTAAACCCTACCCTAAACCTAAACAATAGTGGTAACAAAAGCAATCTGGAGATAAAAAGGCATTTGCAACCATGCTGTTTTACCTTGCTTTTAAACGTCTTTGAGCTGTTTATTGAGTGCTGTAACTTGTATGTCAATGGACTGGTACCCGAGCGCTCCACATCTAAAATGCTATGCTGTACCAGGTGCGTTACCAAGCAAGTTTACTATGTCAGAAAAGCCATACATACAGAGCTCATTGTATAATGAAATGATAAAATGTATTAGTTTAATTCATGCGCTATGGTTAAAGTGTTTTGAGGTCATATCATAGTATTGTGCAAGGAACTGTGTGAAAATAAGTCAATAATAATCAATAATCTGCTCCTGTAATCATAATTTTTGAGAACAAGAATATGTCGTGATTTGAAATATAGGATTTCTGAAGGGACATAAAATGGACTAACACAAACACATTCTATTCAGTAAATCTGCCTGAATTTAGATGATTTAAGCAGTTTATGGCTGCATTTTTGGGATTTTGGGTTCGGTTCAGTGTAGATTAATCACCATTTGAATGTAAATTTTATTTAAATTTGAAATCATGATAAGAATTTGATCATTTATGGCTATTACTGAAGGAAACTTTTATTAAACAGTTTGCATGCACATTATTGCTGGACAAAGTTGGTCTAAATTAAAGAAACTTCATATATGAAAATATTTTTTCGGCAGATTTTATTGAACCGTAAACCTGGCAAACCATCTTAATTACAGCTACTGTTGTTGGCGCCAATAGCGGCCAGCATGCTGACATATAGCATCGTTGCGCTTCGGGCGTCCCGAGTTTGAGTCCCGGCTCACAGACTTTTCCCATTCCCGTCCCTCACAACCCCTCTCTCCCTCTTCACTTCCTGTCTACAGTGCTGTCCTATCCTAATAAAAAGGCAAAAACACCAAAAAATACATCTTAAAAAAAAATTAATCATTGGTGTTTTACTGCCGCTGTGTTCATTTCACTGGAAACTGCAAAGAATGTATGTATAGTTAGATTTCTTGAGTTTTTCAAAAAAAGTTTTCCGATGAGCCTAGATTTCCAAACATTATTGGAATCAACTATTTTATGCAAATCTCTCGGGCACCCAGGAGCTCTATCAAGATAGTAACGAAACAGATTAGTATTTTCTGCAAACAAGTTTAGGGTTAGGTTTCTGCAAGACTCCAAATAAACAATCGCATGAGAATCTCAAGAGACCTTACACAGTGAAGGTTACCATTTAGTCAGGCCCCTATATTTGTGTGAAATGTATCAGTGACTGTTAAGACTGTTTCTACTTATGTAGAGCGTTCAAAGCTCATTTGGTTTTCAAACAAAGTAATGTTTTAGACATCAAAGAAAGAAAAACCGAGAGATGCAGACTAAACAGTGGAGATATTTAGACTCCCTCATGGTGTATGTGACTACAAAATGAAACATTGAATCTCCGTTCAAACAAAAGCTGATTGCACAAACAATGCCTGCTGTAAAATCATCCAATTGGTTTGTTTTTCAAGAGGCTTTCGTACATAACTTTGTATTTCATTTAAATAAATCCATAGCAGCAGGCCCACAGTAGGAAAGGATTGCTCCGCTTCATGGCCCTTCAGCAGATATGTATTCCCTTGACAAACTGTCTGCAGGGTATGATATGAGTTCTGCATAGTTAATTTTTACATACAAAACAGCCACAGCTTTCAAGTACGTGCTGCATGGGTAATAAAAAAATGAGAACATTAAATCATTAATCTCAAATAGTTTACCAGCTGCTTTCCACATTAGAATGGAAGTAAATAGAGAGACAGAAAGCATGCATGTATTTTTAATGACCGGATGTCTATAACCTGTCAGAATATGCAGATGATTTGGGACGTATTCTACAGAATGGAAATTAACCAAAGCTCTAGCATTATCTCAGAGACAAAGAGAAATGTTACTGCAGCTACAGGTTTAATAATTCAACAAAACTCTTTAAAGGTACATGTGAGAACGTATTGGTGCGCCCAGCTCTGAGCGGTTGTATCTAGAGAGCGTTTACTCTGAGCCGCTGTCAGACGGGAGTCCCAGGAGAGCAAGCGGGAGCATTAATATGCTTCTCACCGCCTGCACACTCTCAGATGCTGTGTGTGCTCCACAAAACAAGTGTCAGTATGCCATAGTAACACACAAGAGGTACCATTAGATGCTAAAAAAAACCCTCTTAGAAACATAGGTTTAGTCCAAAAGACAGACCACTGTTGAAAAATGAACTGTCGAGGTCACGTTGCTCAGTATGGCAGCTGTAGGAAAGGAAGTTACGCCTTTCAACTTAAAAAAAAAAAAAAGTTTCACAGATCTCACATCTGGAGCATTTAAGCAATGCACATTCATTTTGATGCCCATATTAACTGGTTCTCATGCTTAGATTGCAGAAAATACCTTGAAAATACACTATATGCCTATGTATTAAGGGTGTTTTGAAATATGGGATTTTGAGGCAGTATAAAATGGAGAAACACATTCTATTCAGTAAATCTGCCTGAATTTAGATTTAAGCAGTTTGTGGTTGCATTTTCGGGGTTTTCGTTTTGGTTCAGTGTAGATTATTACCATTAAAGAATTACCATTTGAATGTAAATTTGATTTAAATTTGTACTCATGAGAAGAATTTGATAATTTATGATCTAATCTATTACTGAAGGAAATTTTTATTGAAAGTTTGCATGCACATTATCGCAGGACCACCTCTGCTGGTCTGAATTAAGTTAAAGAAGCTTTTATTGAACTGTAAACCTGGCAAACCATCTTAAATATAGCTGCTGCTGAGCATTACCAAGACAGCCACTGTCTGTTTTGGATGTTTGAATATTTGGCTTAGTTTGCCCTTTCCCATCAACAAATATGTTATATATTTTTGACTAAACTTGGCATTTTAGACTAGAACTAATGCATATTAAATACTGACTAAATTTAAAGGATCCAAAGACAGAAACTGTGACAAACAAATATAAATAAACAATAAATAAATTGCAGATTTTTTTTTTTTGCCTTAACTGGCCACAAAAACCAAGTATAGTGTTAGTTGGTGTAGTATAGGGATGTACTGTATATGTGTGGCAAAGATTTGAGAGGAGAAAATTCATTTGATTCAAGATCGTTCTGAAGGGTGCAGCCAATATCTGCATGAAAATGACATTACACATTCAAGACATCCACGGCTTTATTCCTACCAATCTGTCTCCTTGTACTGCTGTGCTCCTGGAGACACACGCCAGTGGCAATCTGCACCCAAGACCATTTCTAAAACCCATCCGAGAGCAGGATAGAACAAGATAAGAGGCAAACCAGCCATCTCACCATTATTACTCATCCCATTAACTACGTCATCCTCAGTCTCCTCGCTATTTCGCTCTGTTTTAAAGCACAGTGAGCTACTAGGTAACATTGGCTTCTGATGCACAGGCTATTTTTTAAAGGTAGGCAGCGTAATTATACTTTGTTTTGGCCAAACAGTAAATCAGCACTGTATATATTCCTTGTGGAGAAGCAAATCCCACAATGCAAATGAAAATTGCAAAGATGGCAGACAAAGCAATAAAATTGTTTTACTACTAAATTTTTGTGTTCTGTATTTTCCCTTGTGAAAAATAAGTGCACTTAAATGTATTGCAATTATGCGATTGTTGTGTGCTTCTAATCATAAAAGTATATTTAAAGAAAAAAACTATACACACAATATAATATTACTTAAATATGAATGAAAAAGGCCACTTAAGTGTACTTAATAAAAAATATGCATTCATGACTACATATTTTAAATAAAATGCATTTGTAGAAATGTCAAATTAAAAGAACATTTTAAATAATCATGTTTTAATAAACTGTTGTCATGCTTTAAAGAAGTACACTAATTTTAATGTGTTGACTAACATACTGTAACGTAAAATACGTAATATATATATTTCATTTAAAGAAATAGTTTAATTTAGCTCAAAGGGAATCATTTATGATTTTATAGGGAATTTGAACAGAATCGCTGTTTTGACGGCTGATCACTGAGGCGACAGCGATTCACTGAAGGAGCCGTATAACAATCAACTCTGCACTGGATATTAAAATCCAAAATATAGTGAAAACACTATTTAATAGCACAGTAACAAGATCGACAGATTAAGACATTAACTTGTGAGCACAAAACACAAGATACTTCTCTTTTCAATATAAATAAGATTTTATTTATATAAATCTAAGACATGTAAACTAATCTAACACATGAACACAAGCATTCACACATTCACACGTTGCAGAAGAGAGAAAGTAAGGAAAGGATGAGTTTAAGAGAATGGAAATGTGAAATCCCAAGTTTACAGCAATATGTGCAATTGCCTAGACCTGAACAACCATCAATCACTTATTTAACCCTCGCATTGAGTTTCTCAATGAGGCTAAAATTCATATCAAATGCACCAATCCAGCTAAAAGTCTGGAGTCGTTACTTGCTTGCTTTGCCTCTGGGATTCCCTTTTGTCTTTGTCCTTGCAGAAAGGAGGTTTCCCCAGGTTGCTGATTGGCTGGAAGTTCAATAGTCTTTGAAGTGACGTCTTGGGCGTCGGCTCTTGGCTGAAGTTGCGGAGTTGTGGGCTGGTTGAAGTTTAGACGGGCGCTCGAGGTCGGACTCGGAGACACGGCGTTGGCAAACTTAACTTAGCACACGAAACTCAACGGAAAGAAAAGAAACTAAAAATAAAAGAATAAAAATAAAAGGATGTAACGAGACTAGGTGGTTTTTCTTCTCATTGTGGTAGCAACTGGCACGTGGGCCAGAGCACATGGCGCTCAAAGAGCAGCGTCAAAACGCGGTGGCAAGGAGAAGCGAGTTGAAGAGAAGAGTTGAAGAGGGGGTTTGATGGTGTCCTGAGTTTTTAAATTCGGCTTTCAGACCGTCCCATCTGGACGTCTTGACCAATTAGATACTGTCTTTGCTTGGGGTGTTGCTCTGTTCCTCCAACATCAATAAATCAACATGTTATCTGGTCAGTTACAGGTCCGAACTTTACAGGCTCTTGCAAACTATACTTTTGGACATGACTTCTCTAACAAGACTATGATACATTTGACAAAGAATTGATTGGCAGAAACATTTACAGCATGAATTTTCTAACTCATACATACCAAACACATATGAATCCTTCAGCTATTCAATAATGATTAAAAAGACATACATAATATGTGATTAAAACATGATAGTTACTTGTGTGGGTTACATACATGATATGGAGTTATGCATAAAAATGTCCTTTTAAGATGATTTTTAGGTGCATACATATGGAAAAGACTCTGTGTAGTTCTGTGTAGAATAAGAGGCATGTTCTGTGACGACCAGAGAAAGGTTAAAAGGTCTCCTAAGGAATTTTCAGTCTCAGTCTTTGTCTTGTGGGGGTAGAGACCCGCCCAAGAGAGTCTGTAGCTCGTGACTTTCTATCACAGGTTTACATGTGATTGGCCATCTCTTTGACCATAAGTCTTGATTACTTGCCCCAAATTTGACAGTCTTTTTCCTGAGTTGGAATTATCAATAAGTGTTCCTTTGTTTTAATGTTGCAAGCTGTTCTGTGAAAGAGTCGGTTAGTTTGCTTGCTCCAAACTAGTTGGAGCTAGGAATCTGATTTACGACGTCCTGTTTCCTTGCGCCTCTCTGAATTCCAGCTGCTCAGGTTTCAATGTTCTGATGCATCTTAAATTTGTCTGATTCGGTCTCTGATATCCTACAATACTAAAGCACATTAGAGTACTTGATTATAATTTTAATATGGTATTACATTTAAAGTTAATATTTTAAACATGTAATTACAAATATATTTAAATACATCACATGCATCACAAGTTTCAACAGAAATTACATTAAAGTATATTTTAGTTTACCATAAATTCTTGTCAGTACATTTAGCAGTACAAGCATATTTCAAAGACAATAAAATAATTATAAAATCCCATATAAAGATGTACTTAAGTCCTACTTAATTGGGTCATAATTACATAAACCATAATACATTTTCATTTATTTGTAAATAACATGCAATTAAGTGTCCAAAATTTTTTCAAACCAGTTCACACAAAACACACAAAAACAAATAATTACTGCTTGAAGAAACATTGGCAAAGTTTGAGAGACAACAAAATTGATTTAAACGCACCATGAGAGACGTATGATGAATACCAATTTGATAGTAAGTCCCTGTCTATAAAATAAGAGCATTAAAATAGCATCTGTTCCCCTCATTAAAACAGCAGATAAACAAATAAAAGAGGAATTAATACTACCAACATCCAAGAAAATAACAAAAAAAGAAATGTAATTATGAATAAAATAATTTAATATATAATACTAGTACTTTGATTTAAGTTATAAATAATGATAGTCAATGTAAATAATTAAAACAAATGACAGTAATTATAACCATAGGTTGTATTTAATAACCATTTTGACCCCCGAGACCCCCTGTAGCGCCAGTCATGGTTAAAATGCTGCTCATGCAGGCAGCAGAGGCTGAGATAGTCTGTATCTCCCTCATCATGCTCTCATTCCCTCCCCCCTGTTTTGTCTCTCTCTGTCTGTCACCTCCTTTGAACTTCCCCTTCCATCCCCCTTCTGTTCTGTACTGCAGCTTCATAAGGAAAACTGAAGACCAGCCACTGTCTTTGTGTCTTCACTCCACACCTAGCTCTGTTCCTCTGCAATCATTTATCTGTCTCTGGACCCGTAACCCTGCAGCCACAGGAGCGGACGTGCGGCTCGAGATGTAGTCCGCATTTATGCCTGCCTGAATTAGCGTCTGGGGATGCTGTTATGCCTCCGTGCTGGAGATGAGGACATCTCCTATGTAATAAATCATCGCTTACTGTTAATTAAACCGTCCGTCCGAACTACGCTCCAAGTATGTGTGTGTGTTTATAGCTCTGACTGGGGAACACGTGTTAAACTGTGTGCATGATTGCGTTTATGAAAGCCAGTGCCCCTGACGGTCGTATCCTTGGAAATGATATGACGGCAGAGAAAAGTGGTCTTTACAGCAAGACTATTAAAAACTGAGGGACGATGGATCCTCAAGCCCAGTGTGGCAAATTTGAGCACAACAGAGCAGCTGTAATATTGTGTTGAAATGGATTTTGGAGGGACAGACTGGTTTGTATACAAATCTCCAGACAGCAGACAAGGTCATTGTCAGCAAATGCCCCACATTGAGTCTGTGCCAATACAATACTGTAGAAAGAACCGCAGATTTCCACTGAATTCAGACATTAAAGTAAACGTGAAAAGCCATTCACAAATCACTTTACTTGTGTAATCTAAAGAACATATAAAGTCTTCAACAAGAAAAATATGGGTGGAACAAGACCAGTGATGTTTAGTTTACCCAAAAATGAAATCTGTCATTATTTACTGATTTTCAAGTTGTTCCAAACATGTTTGAGTTTCTTTCTTTTGTTGAACATAAAAAAGGATGCTTTGAAGAATGTTGGTAACTAAAAAAAGTTGATGGTAGCCATTGACTTCCATTGTATTTTTTTTTCCATACTATGGAAGTCAACTGTTTGGTTACCAACATTCTTCAAAATATCCTCCTTTGTGTTAAAAAGAATAAGAAACTCATACAGGTTTGGAACAACTGATGACAGATTTTCATTTTTGGGTGAACTATGTCTTTACGAACAGACAGTATATTAGACTAGCAAGTAGACTGGTGAGTATTTATTTATTTATAACAATTAAATTTTTATTTAAAATAAGAAAAAAAAATCGCAATTACAAGAAACAAAGTCAGTGAAATATATCAGTTTATAACTGGATTGGATTGGACTGAAAAGCCTTCATGTAAACACTTCAGTCGACCCAACTGAGCTCAATTCGGATTGAATTTTGGTGTGATTTAAAGGTGTGGTGTAAACGTGATCCAATCAACAGGAAAAAATTAAGCACGCAAACTATTTTCTCAATCAGTATTCAAAAATACCTTGAGCAATATGCACAGTGCCTTAATGCATACTTGTCTGTTTACATACACTATACGCCATATGAACGTGCATATTTTTATTTACCTTTATCTTACAAACTGGTCGGTGGAGGAGACTGAATGTTTACTTAATTATTGCTAAAAAAGCTCTTCATACATAAATGCCAGTTTATTTGTTGAGGTAGCTAGCTGTGATTTCGGTCAAAAATACTCAATACATATCAAACGATCCGTAATAACAGACAAAGCAATAGTGACCACGTAATAAAAACAGTTACTCACATTGTGACATTACTGTTGGATCCAATATAGTCGCCACAGCATCGTCTTTTAGTTTAAATTTTTTTGAAAATCCTGTGCTGGATTGTGCCTTGTTTGTAAAGAATCCGCGGTAAAATGAAGTGAACAAAGGACCAAAATCTTACTGACACTGTCTGGAACTTCATTAAAAATAAAGTTCATCATAGAAAGTTTATCATTTGGTTTCTATGTAGACCTGCGTTTGCCACTCTCATTATTTACACTATATGTGCAAATCGGTGGGCGGAGCTAAACAGGCAGTGATGTAGAAGCAGGCGTTGATGATCTTCTGCGGAGGCGGTGCTTATCCACACTATTACATCATAGAGTGGCACATTCCACAAGTTGTCGTTTTGGCAGACTGCCTTCAATATAAGCTGTTTTTAGACTAATAACGTTTTGAGTTCTGAAACTTACAGGATGTTTTTATAGTACAATGACCTCTTAGGCCCTGTTTACACTTGGTATTAAGATGCGTTTTGGTCGAGCGGATCACAAGTGGACAATGGAGACACACCTGTTTACACCTGGCGTTTTAATCCATCTCTTCCGTCCACTTTTGACCACTTTTTACCAGATTACCCCCCGTGGTGCTGATTACGTCAAGAGGAGGGTAAATGGGCGGATCCCTCTGTTGGCGTCAAAACACGAGCGGGAGGGCTAAAGTCTGCTTGTACTTACTGCTAGTGTTGTTAGCAAACATGCTGCACAAAGTTTTGTTCATGTATATGTATGGGCTTTTTCAGATATTTCAGAGCAATGGAAGACATAAGCTCAGACAAATTTTGACACGTTCACAAAATTTGACAAAAGAGAAAAATGCGGAGACCAGCCACTTTCGTTTCATAGGTCAGTAGGCGGAAAATAGGCAGCCCTTTTGTGGCTGCTCGAACACATTTGACCACATCAGCATCTACACCACGAAAGCAATCCAGTTGAATGCATTTTCGACTACCTCTGGAAGTGGTCGAAAGTGGACAAGCTCAAAACGTTTCACACCCCGTTTACACCTGTATTTAGCGTTGTCCACTTGTGATCCGATCGACCAAAACGCATCTTAATAGTGTAAACAGGGCCTTATATGTCAAAAGATCAAGGGAATTTTGATTTCTCAGATGATGACCCCTTTAAATCAAATTAGATTAATAATAATAATTATAATAATAATTATACATTCCAACTGATAAAAATTAGTGCATGTAAACATACCTAGTGTCACATTTGGGGGACTATTTGAAAACACTAGGCATACATAATACACTGCCAACTAGAGGTTAGAAAAATGTATCATTATACAACACTTGAGGATCACACACTACCAGACTTTAAGGTGATTCAGATCACTCACACAGAAACATGTGCTTTGTTGCTTGTAGATGCATAACAAATGAAAACAATATCTGTAATAAAACTGGCTCAAGAAATCAAATGTTTAATATCCTCCAACTGGGCGGAATCAAAGTATGAAGCTAAATCAGGGCAAAAATCTGGACAAAAAATGTAGCGTATTCCAGCCTCTGTTTAGCAATTTCATTTGTTAAATATCTGTCAGTTACCCTGTTTTTGAAAGGGCTAACAGATTTGTAATGGTAGGCTTGGGGGTGTTTGGTTATGCAAAGCCTGCAAGGCACAAATGGAGGCAACTTCCTTTAAAAAAAAGTGCACAGGTTCTGTCCGGCCTATTAATGAATATCCATTACCCTTTCAGAAACATGCAGTGTGTGTGTCTGTGAGGAATAACTTCACCCATACTAATTCTACTACTTTACGCAGTATTTAGAGCAGCAGAATTTAAATGGGAGTCACTGGAGGAGGAAAGCGAGGGAGGAGAAGAGTCTTCGCTCTGGGTTTTCTGGCTGTTGTAGCAGCTCGGTGTTCTTTGATGAAGCCGCCCACTCTGACCTGAGCCAGAAACTCACGCTGTTTCCATCAGAATCCTGCTGAATATTATCACACTAATCCCTAATTACCAATCGCTCTCGCTGCAGGGATTACCAGGCTCATCCATACCTCCACACAAACACAGAGGAATAACCAAGAAAGGATCACTTTCATACAAACGCTAGTGCTTCGTAAGCTTCTGAGAAAGGTCAGAGAGGCACAGAGGTCAGAGGTCAAAGATGATCTGCAATTCACTCACAACAGTGAGATGCTGAAATTTAATACCAGCAAACATTTAAGTATTTCAGTCTTTTCTCATCCGGCTACTCTTGTGAAAAAGTAGTGCCCTTAAAAAGTACTTACAATGTCAATAATATAATTTAAAATAATATACTAATGTTTTCAGACACTTAATTGCATGGTAATTGTAATTAAATGAAAATGTCTAAATAGCTTACATTTTTAACACAATTAGTTCAAATTAAGCATGCTTTTTTTTATTAACTTAAGACTTGAGTACATCTTTATATGTAATTTAAGTACATCATTATTTGTCATTTTCTCATGTATTTAAATACATTTGTAATGAAGTTGCAATTTAGTACATTTAAAATATATTAAATTTAAATGCACATTTTAATAACACACTACAGTTAAAATGATAATTACTTTACATGCACTTTAATATGTTAGTCAACATCAAAATAAGTGTACTTCTTTAAGATTATTAAAACAAAGATTTATGCTTTAAAATGACATTTTTAATTTAACACGATGAAAGCTATTTAAGTTCACTTAAGTGGCTATTTATTTATTAATTAAATGTTATCTTATCGGTAGTGCTGTCAAATGATTCATGTTTTTGTTTACATAACATGTGAGTGTACTGTGTATATTTATTACGTATTTATACACACATGCACGTATTGTTACGCGGCCGTGGTTGTAGAAATATCGCACGAAGACAGAGTAAACGTAAGGATTCTTTAATGAACTTCAACACACGTAGACCATTTACAAAACATTAATCCGAGACAAAGAACAAGGGGAACACAGGGCTTAATATACTGAACCAAATGAGGGACTAACGAGTAAATTAACAAGGAACAGGTGATGAACTAATAATGAGGACAGGAACCAAACCAAATAAGGACAAACAGGAAACTAAACAGGAACATACACCTGACACATATATATTTTGAAAATATTATATATTTATATTCAAATAATTTATATTATATATAAATACCATTTTTCTTAAATATATATGTGCATGTGTGTGTATTTATATATACATAATAAATATACACAGTACACTCACATATTATGTCAATAAAAACTTTCATTTTGGATGCGATTAATTGCTGATTTATCGTTTGACAGCACTAATTATCTGCAAATAGAAATGTTCTTTTAAGATCTGAAGTAAGAGTGCACATTTAACACAATTAAACTCACTTCTTCGTCACAAGGGTAGACAAGAACTGTCCTTGCATGAAAATAGCTGCAATGACGTGTTAATTAAATATAAATACAGTACAAGATGTGAATCAGGCATTCTGTATAACTAAACACTGTCTTCAGTATTTTCATACTATAGGATTTATCTACAGTACTACATCTTTTATATTAAACCCTTAAACACACACTTTAAAACCCATGTCTCTGCAGATATTGAGTATTGTGGTCATTCATCACCATGAGACTTTATTCTGCTGAGTTGTTTGTAGTTTCCCTTATTGCAGTTTCTTGACTGTCTTCTCAGCACTAAATGAACCGGATTTTCTACTTGGATATGCTTCCCCCCGTCTTAATTCTTCCTTCTCTTTCTACCCACAGAGGGGGCAGATAAACGGCATGCTGTGCTCTTTTAATGGGGAGGTTGGAATAAAGGTTTTGTTTTTTAT
The DNA here is from genome assembly GCA_021397915.2 of Tor tambroides. Lineage (NCBI taxonomy): Eukaryota > Metazoa > Chordata > Actinopteri > Cypriniformes > Cyprinidae > Tor > Tor tambroides. The sequence goes on from JAFVLL020027536.1 coordinate 113,730, forward strand.
GTCTGAGTGTTGTGTAAATGTTGTGTGTTCATTGCGACTAGTGAGCGTTGTAGTTATGTTTAGATGTTATGTTGTGTTAAGTGCTCATGTTAAAGGGATAGTTCACCCAAAAATAAAAATTCTGTCATTTATTCACCATCATGTTCCAAACACTAAAGAATTAATGTCTTTCTTTCTTTCTTTTGTCAATATAATGACAAAGTCAGTGAGGTCCAATGTTGCTTTGCACATCACTTTCATTGCATGGACAGTTCAAACATTCTTCATAATATCTTCTTTTGGTTTCTACAGAAGAAAGAAAGACATTGGGGTTTGGAAAATGAGAATGAATAAATGATGACAGAATTTTCATTTTTGGGTGAACTATCCTTTTAACTAACCACATCTGTTACATTGGTGTGCTTATTAAATTTGTTTTGTTATGTACATTGATGAGCATCCAACAGCTGTTCCCTGTTAGTCAAACAAATGTCTCTCATACTAACAAACATTCAGTCTATGCATTTTCATGTTGAATTTGTTCCCTCACATTGTGAAGACTTCTTTCTTAAAGTATTACACTTTAAGTATCGGTGCAAGATATCATTTTCACTTGATGTATACTTCATGTGTTACAGTATTATTGTCTGTACATTATCAACTTTTTTTATTAAGTCTATTTAATTGGTGTTTCTTGCTCCAAAAACAGTCACAACCAGTGTTGTTATTTCTAACTAAAACTAAGTCTGTTCAAAATGGTTTTTGATAGTTTAAATAAAATTAAATAAAATTATGAAAAATAATAAATATTAAATGAAAAACTTAAAAGTTGTAAATGTAAGCAAATTAGAAATGTTGCATTTGTAAATGAAATAAGTTTACATTAAAGTCCTAAAATTGCTAAAACTGAAATAAAATAATGCAAAATGGAAATACAAAAAATAAAAATGACAAAAGCACATAACCAAATTACTAAAACGTACGAATATAAATTCAAAATATTGCTAAAACCTATAATAGTATATAAATAATTCTCAAATAACACTGGTCACAGCCACAATTTATTAATTATAATTTATTATTTTTAGTGCTGTCAATGATTAATCGCGATTAATCGTATCCAAAATAAGTTTTTCTTTACATAAAATATATTTGTGTACCGTGTATATTTTATACGTATATATAAATACATACACATACAGTATATATGTTGAAAATGTTTACATGTATATACTGTATGTATATTCATATAATTTATATTATATATAAATATTTAATATATAAACATTTTTAAATATACATGCATGTGTGTATATTTATATATACGTAATAAATATACGTACACACACATATATTATGTAAACAAAAACTTTTATTTAATCGCGATTAATCGTTTGACAGCACTAATTATTTTATAAATTGTTTTGGATTCTCTCTTTGACCTTTTTGTTGCCGTATATGCACCTTATATCTATTAAAATCAGCTTATCATGCTGCTGAACACTGAACAGGTCTTGCTAATGTGTAAATCTGGGCATTCCACGCTTTTTCAGCTTAGTTTCATAAATGTGATTTTTGGATTTGAGTTATGTAAAAATATGTCAAGCTCTTTCAGTTCAAACTATCAATGAAAAGTGGCTAACATGACCTCTTTAACATTATCTAATGTGTTAAAATTCTTCTCACCATGTATGTGTTTGTCCAGGTGAACAGCAGAGACCTGTCGCGGCTCTCTCAGGAGCAGACCCTGCATGCGCTGCGCTGCCGGAGGAACATGAGGTGGGGTCCGAGGAGGAAAGCAGGTGTGCCTGGAGCTGGCGGAGGGACGACAGTAATGACTGACTGTGTGGACAGCGGGACACAGACAGATATTAGCTTCCAGCACATGGTGACATTAGGCAGACCCGTCCATCACAACAGACCAGCGTCTCCTCCTTCCCCTCCACTGCCGCCAATGCCAGAGCCATACCTCTTCAGCCAGCTGTAAGTGTGGGCTTGAGAACACTGTTAGGGAACTTCACTTTTAAAATCAGTGCTATTTAGTATGCATATAATACAAAAATATCTAATTAGAATCCTGTTCAGCTGGCTGTAAGATTGTAACATTTTTTAAAGAATGTTCATTTGTTTTATCAGAAATAGAGGAACAATACTGTGAAATATTATTGCAATTTAAAATAACTGTTTTCTATTTGTAGTTTATTTCTGTGATCAAAGCTGAATTTTCAGCATCATTACTCCAGTCTTCAGTGTCACATGATCCTTCAGAAATCATTCTAATATGCTGATTTGATAATCAAGAAACATTTCTGATTATGATAAATGTTGAAAACAGTTGTGCTGCTTCATATTTTTGTGTAAACAGTGATCTTTTTTCAAGATTTATTTGAAATGGAAATCTTTTCTAACATTATAAATGTCTTTACTGTCACTTTTGATCAATTTTAATGCATCCTTGCTGAACAAAAGCAATCATTTCTTTCAAAAAATAAATAAATAAATAAAAATGAATCTCCAAACTCTTGAAAGTTATGTTAGTGTACCTTTTACAGAAAATACTTTTATGTCAGATACTATTTTGTTAGGGCTGTTCTGGGGGGGGGGGGGGGGGTGAAAACTTTTTTCATCTGGGAAACATGTAAGTATCTTCTGAAGGGCAGTACTAAATGAAAAAAAAAAAAAAAAGGCGAAATAAGAAAAATGTACACATCTTCATTCTGTTCAAAAGTTTATACCCCCGGCTCTTAATGCATTGTGTTTCCTTCTGGAGCATCAGTGAGCGTTTGATCCTTCTGTAATAGTTGCACACGAGTCTCTCAGTTGTCCTCAGTCTGAAAAGATGGATCTCAAATTCATACAGTCATTGTTGGAAAGGGTTCAAATACACAAAAATGCTGGAAAACCACAGAATTTGTGGGACCTGAAGGATTTTTCTGAAGAACAGCAGGCAGTTTAACTGTTCAGGACAAACAAGGGACTCATGAACAACTATCACTAAACAAAAAAAAACACAGCTGTGGATCATTCAGGTAACAACACAGTGTTAAGAATCAAGGGGATGTAAACTTTTGATCTTTAACATTTTGCAGATTCTGCAAGGAGGATGTAAACACTTGACCTCAACTGTATACCTAGTTAGGAAATGTATAAAACCTTGTAAATTATTTGTCTAAAGATGATTTAGAAGCACTTTTACAGGAGAAAAAAGTGTCTTACTTCACTCTCCTTTACAGCAAAAACACAACTGTATTTACACAAAAATCACAATGTTACATATTTGAGGAAAAAAAAAGATGTGCATTGATTGTCATTATGATTTCAAAGTTTAAATGCATTGGAAAAATAGAAAATTAAATATATGAAAAAAAGTAAATAACTCTAATATTATGGTGAAAATTCTACAATTAACAATTGTATGCATTACCTCAAATAACGTGTTACACGTACAAACACTAACACCAATTTTCTGTGACTTTTCATGTCTGTGTCACTCAAGTGGTTAATTATATATTTTGCTCTTTGACATTGTTTTTCTCCTCAGCCCTCCAATTGACCATGTGTACTACGACCCAACGGACTACTTTGACATTAGTCAGCATGAGGTGGACAGACAAGATGACCTGGAGTATGAGGTCAATGCTGTTTCTTTAAACATCCTCGACTTCAAGTTTGTTTTAGACTGAAATACTGCTGGAGAAGCATCTTATCACTGTTTGTTTAATTCTCTCACTATCTGTTCTTCTTCAGGAGGTGGAGCTGTATAAATCTTGTCAGCAAGATAAACTGGGTTTAACGGTGTGTTATCGCACCGATGATGAAGAGGATCTGGGTATCTACGTGGGTGAGGTGAGAAACGGGGAATAATGGGAATCTGCTGACCGATGAATTATGAACGAAGGCTGAGGGAGGACTGTGAACCTACGCCCTTATGTTTCAGCGTTAGATAAATCATCCATTTAAATAAAACGTCATATTAAATCCATATTTTATCTCTCAAGCATCAGTGTAAACACAAGATAATTCTACTTGAGCATGACAATTACAATGCATTTACAGAATGTTATTTAATACATGGGCTAACAAGTGTATATTATTAATTTTGGATGTAACGTTTAATATGCAGAGACAACTATATGTAAGCCATTTGTAGGTTAATTCTCCAGAGAAGTGCTTGAGCATTCGGTCACACTTTATTTTAAGGTTCAATTCCCCCTGTTAACAAACCATTAACTATGACTTTGCCTCAGTAAACTAATTTGCTGCTTATTAATAGTTAGTAAGGTAGTTGTTAAGTTTAGGTATTGGGTAGGATTAGGGATGTAGAACATGATCATGTAGCATATGTGCTTTATAAGTACTAATAAACAGCCAATATATGCATAATAGGCATGCTAATAAGAAACTAGTTAATAGTGAGAATTGGTCCCTAAACTAAAGTGTTACAGGACACTCTGACCAGTATGACACAACAATGGCTTAACTCATTATTTTTGTACATTTTGTTTATTGATGCTAAAGCTGTAGGTCACTTTTAACCTTACAGTGTGTTTATAGTGTAGTAATCACCTAGAAAATAGTGTATTGTAAAGAAATATTAAACGTCACAGATGCTGTCAATGATCACTCTAAATTTCAAATAATCCTGTCTGTGAAACAAAGAAACAAAAATGGACAGTGATGTACAGTGATGCATTTATAGTGAAAATGTACATGGATATTTAATATGCAACAGAATAAATGTTGAAAAATATGTTACAAATATATATTTTGGACTGTCTGTATGCACTTACCCCCACAGCATACCTGAGGGAGAAGTCTAAATTATATAGAGCTACAATACATAACTTTTTGTGTTTGAAAAGATTATTCCATTCATATATTTACTGTATCTGGCAGAGGTAGTGGGAGGAGTATGCTAAATTTAGTCCTTGTTTTGCCTTATTTCATCTCAATATACATATTAGGCTACGTCAACATCCTGCACAAAGACAGAACCATGACGTCTATTAATATTTACAATTCAATGGACAGCATGCGCATGCTTAAATCTTGCTAGTGTGCTAGTTCAAACATCACAAAACAATGTTTATATTGGTATCGTTCAACTTATCTGATATAAAATCCACACCAACAGCAGCTACTTGCCTCCTCATAATAGATATATTTTTTGGATATCCCATATTTTTTTGTATAGATTAATTATTATGGTCATATTTGGTAATGGAGTTAGTGACATTAGTCACTGATGTTCATAGATGTACAGTGGTGGCCAAAATTATTAGAACACTAGTATTTTCAGCAGCTAAAAAATGGTTTTAAGTCAGTTATTTCCATCTTTTGCTGTAGTGTGTCAGTAGGAAATATCAGTTTACATTTCCAAACTTTCATTTTGCCATTAATTGTAATAATCCAGTGAGATTTTAGTGCTCCACAGAGAGATCTGATCTGATCATCGTTCAGTCTGTCTGGAATGACATGAAGAAACAGAACAAATTGAGACAGACTAAATCCAGAAGAACTGTGGAGAACAACGTCTCCAAGATGCTTCAAGAAACCTACCTGCAAAACTATGCACAAGTGCACCTAGGGCAAAAGCTGCTTTAAACACAAAGGATGGTCACGCCAAATGTTGATTTAATTTAGATAATAGAGGTTAATTGATGACAGCATCCTCATTTTACAGCGTTTTTACACAACTGCCTAAAAGATTTAACAGTACTGTAGTTTTTCAGATTGGTTTCTTGAAGCATCTTGGAGACGTTGTTCTCCACAGTTCTTCTGGTAATTTTATGTTTCAACCGCTAGAAGACTTAAGTCACGTATTATTTGGTAATGAGCAGCTTTGAGTTTAAGGTGTATTTACCTGGAATGTTCCTTCAAGATGTCTGAGACGTCAGCATGCTGTGTCTTGTCGTTGCAGGTCAACCCTAATAGCATTGCTGCTAAAGATGGCCGAATCCGAGAGGGAGACAGAATACTGCAGGTAACTCACCTTCTTCCTTAAATAACACTATTGTTTGGTGAAAAGATGCATTTTAATTCTTTGCTTTTAAATACCTCTTCCAAATTCCTTAAGATATTTATCATTGTCTTTAAAAATAAGAAAGATCATAACATTTAATTTAATAATTATTTGTGACCCTGGACCACAAAACCAGTCTTAAGTCGCTGGGGTATATTTGCAGCAATAGCCAAAAATACATTGTATGGGTCAAAATTATTGATTTTTCTTTTATGCTAAAAATCATTAGGATATTAAGTAAAGATCATGTTCCATGAAGATATTTTGTAAATTTCCTACTGTAAATATATCAAAACTTCATTTTTGATTAGTAATATGCATTGCTGAGAACTTCATTTGGACAACTTTAAAGGCGATTTTCTCAGTATTTTGATTTTTTTGCACCCTCAGATTCCAGATTTTCAAATAGTTGTATCTCGGCCAAATATTGTCCTATCCTAACAAACCATACATCAATGGAAAACTTATTTATTCAGCTTTCAGCTGATGTATAAATCTCAATTTTGAAAAATTGACACTTATGACTGGTTTTGTGGTCCAGGGTCACGTTTAGTACTGCCCTGAAGAACATATTTGACATGACATGTATTTACATTTATTAAGACAAAAACTGAAATAATATAAATTATCCTGGTCATAAATCTGCATATGATTCTTAATAACATGTTGCCTTTTCAGGCATCAACTGTTTGCAGCTTTTTGAGATAATGAGTAGACTACATTTAGCAGCTTCTTTAGGAAACTAAATAAAACAGTGATTTTAAGATCTCTTATTAAAAAAAAGCTAGGCATCTTACAGATGCTGCAAGGGTTAGCCATATAAACTTTATATGTGACGTGAAATGATGTTAATGTGTATCTGTGTTCAGATTAATGGGATGGATGTCCAGAACAGAGAGGAAGCAGTGGCCATCCTGACCAGAGAAGACAGCACCAACATCTCTCTGCTACTGGCACGACCAGATATTGAGGTGAGACTCGCCTTATTAGACTAAACCATAATAAACACTGTAGGCATATATTTGCAGTCAGATATGATCGCTTGATTCAATTAAGTTAATCGCTTTGGCAGTGTTTCCTACAGAATTTTCTTATTGCAGCAGGGGGAGTGTAATTGAATTGAATGCAGTGAGATAAAGACTGAATGCTGCGAAACAATTCAAAGACAATAAATTGACAACATGTCTTTCATCATGTCTTCAACTCATAACTCGAGTAAATATAATTTCTTTTGCTGTGGATTTAGTAGTGGCACAGCGCCACTGCCGGAAACACTGAGCTTTGGTGAACGACAAAGTATTACTGAAGCCATTAACAACAACAAATTTGATATTCAGACATTACGTGAAGTGTATTACGGTCTGCTTATTCAAGCAGTAACAGACAAATGTGTTTTAGTGTACAGGTGGACACATGGCTTCGTTTTGTTCTCTGTTTACAAATGAAAGCAGACAGGAGAGGTCAGAGTAGGACAGAAACCCCAACGAGGAAATAAATGGAGAGAAGAATGGCAGAGACAAAAAAAAACAAGGAGAGACAAGGACATACAGGGTCGGTTTGGCAGTCTTTTGTTCTACTCAAGGTTACGCTTGAGAGAGAAACACACTTAGGACATCCCATAATACACCACCTCCAACAGCAAGTCACCATGTCCATTTAATTTCCTTCGACAGATTTCCACGGCAGCCTGAGACTTCGGCTGTGTTCGGAATGGAATAGTAGCTACTACTTACTGTATATTACACTATATACACTATATAAAATATAAATAAATGTAGGCATAATTATACAATAAACAATTCAAACTGTAGTATGTTATATTATCACATGACCACATTACATTGCAGGTTAACTAAGTGACATCCATTTATCATAATGGAAATTATTTTCCATTTTTAATGCAATTTTGTAAAAAACAAAAACAAAAAAAACTTGGCATATTCATTACTGCAGATACAGTTTAATCCATCACACTGAAATTGAAGGTCAACTTGAGTGCATTGCATTGTGGGATGTATAGTATTCCATGCAGTGTTCATGACTGAAAATGGCTAGGTAAATAAAATCAGGTGCCAAAGCTACAACAGAGTAAAGAGAGAGAATCAAAATCAACAAACAAGTTTGTTTAAATGAACACAAAATGATGAACAATGTCTTTCCGTGTGACTCATACGAGCGAGTGAGTCTCTTCATTGATTGGTCCCAAACCTCATTGTCTGTCAACATGCTTTAACAACCAGATTCATCATCTTTAGCCCATGTGGAAGCCATAGCAACAGTCCGTATCCCGCTGGTAAATATTTAAATAAAACATAATGCAAACCCCGGAGGAATGACCCAGTTCATGAATACAAATAGATCAAGTCAACATTTGAAGTCTGAGGCACGTTTATGAAGTTCATTTAGCAAGATGGTATTTGACACAAAGCTGTGCAAGGAGAAAACCAAGCAATCAAGATCTCAAAAAATACATCTTATTTGCATATAATAATCCTGATATATTAATTATAGATATATGCTGATCTGGAACCCACAAACACAGATATATATATCTTTATTAAAATGTACAAGTCTATACTGTAGGTTATGTCAACAAATTTATTTGTTTTTCTAGCACTCCCTATTCTAATTCTGTTCTTTAAAAAAAACAAAAAAAAACTTGTCCCTTTTAGACTTGCACTCTATTCATTTTACTGCTTGTATTCTTTAAAAAAAATAACACTAGCTTTTCTAATCTTTTTGTATTCTGTCTGTTTTCTTTTTATTTATTATACAAATTACAAAACCAAAAAAGGCCTCTAACACCATCTTGCTCCATTCTTTTTATTTGTTATATAATTTAAAAAACCTTGCTACGTGTACTGCATTAAGCTAACTGAGACTTGTTATAGCACTTGTATATCATTGCTCTTTTGTTGATTTTGATTGCTTCCATTGTCCTCATTTCGTAAGTTGCTTTGGATAAAAGCGTCTTCTAAATGACTAAATGTAAATATAAATGTCAATAAAAAGGCCTCATATACACAATTGGTTTGAATATGACCCATCTGGGCCAAGTTCTATATTAAAATCACATTGTTAATTGTATTCAATATCTAAAATACTGTCAAATTATTTTCATTAATTTGGGATAAAGAAAAAAATCGAATAATTTTGAATCATTTAGTGGAAACGAGAATAACAACACATGAACGGTGAATGGTCATTTGGGAAATAGTCACAGATCCTACAGTTTTTAGGATTTGGGGTCAGTAGCACACAAGTGTGTGTGTTGTGTGTTTGACTGAAGCTCCAGATGGTTTGTGAGCCCTTGGGCTAGTATATTCCCCAGCACAGGTGGCTCATTTGAGAAACCTCTCACGTTTAAATGTCTCCTACAACAGATGGGAAAAGACCCTACAATCATTTACAGTCTCCAGACTTGGGCTTACTCAGACAAACACTGCCCTCTGCTGCTCAAACAGGGATGTTTTGATGTGTTTGCTGCTTTAGACTAGTGCACATGTGTCAGACTCTGGTCCTGGAGGGCGACTGTCCTGCAGAGTTTAGCTCCGGTCAGCTCTGAAACACCTGCCTGGAAGTTTTTAGTAATCCTGAAGACCTTGATTAGCTGGTTCAGGTGTGTTTAATTAGGGTTGATGCGAAACTCTGCAGGATAGTCACCTTCCAGGAACTGAATTTGACACCCCTGGACTAGTGGATCCCAGCCAGCGAGAGCAAATAGTAAACATTTTACATGTTTCCTTAATCAAACTAACTTGACTGAGGTCATCAGCTCATTAGTAGAGACTCAGAGCAGGGTAGTAACTGGTTACAAGTAATCTGGATTACGTAATCAGATTCCAAAAATTAAGTACTTGTAATTACATTAAATTACATTTTAAAATACTCTTAATCAGATTACAGTTACTTTTTATTGATTAGATGATTACATATTATTCACACAATAGCAGTAAATGATTAATAATTGATTAATTCTCCCTAATTCCTCTTTTAAATGTTCCTTTCTAAAATAGCATACCACTTATTTACGTTCAGAAATATGTCTCAGATTTCGTGGACATTCACACAAAGACCAGTCACTAGTACTCCTGAAATTTTAAAATAAATATTTTAATAATCAAGTATTACATTTGCATGTTCTCGGTTCTTTGGCATTGGTTAATTGTCACAAGACATGCATGTAAACAAATAAAATTCCTTTTTTATTAATGTTTTTTTTTTCTGTTGACTGATGTTATTTTAAAATGATTTACTGTAATTTTAAATTTTTATTATTTAATTTATCATTAGCTTTTCATTAAAATCACAGAGCCCCTCAAGTTCTATTATGAACCACGGTCTGGGAAACCGTAACGTAATATAATGCACTTCATGTTGTTAATAACAATGTATTGAATATATTTTCTTTCTCTTTGCATTTTATATCAGCATGGTACAAGATTATCCCATTTAAATCATTGTGATAAATGAGTTGGGTCAAAAGTAATCTAAAAGTAGTTTCATATTATATTATATTATATTACCTAAAATGTGTAATGTAATGTTACTGACTAAAATTTTTGTCATGTAAATTTGGAATCAGTAACGAACTACAATTTGTAAGTAATCTACCCAGCTCTGAGACCTGAAATGGTTGTGTCAGACAAAGGAGTCTTGCAAAATGTGACCCTGGAGCACAAAAGCAGTCTTAAGTAGCACGGGTATATTTGTAGCAATAGCCAAAAATACACTGTATGGGTCAAAATTTTCGATTTTTCTTTTATGCCAAAAATCATTAGGATATTAAGTAAAGATCATGTTCCATGAAGATATTTTGTGAATTTCCTATCATAAATATATTAAAACTTAATTTCTGATTAGTAATATGCATTGCTAAGAACTTCATTTGGACAACTTTAAAGGTGATTTTCTCAATATTTTGATTTTTTTGCACCCTCAGATTCCAGATTTTCAAATAGTTGTACCTCGGCCAAATATTGTCCTATCCTAACAAACCACACATCAATGGAAAGCTTATGTATTCAGCTTTCAGATGATCTATAAATCTCAATTTAAAAAATTGACACTTATGACTGGTTTTGTGGTCCAGGGTCAAAAATGTGCAGAACCACTGCTTTACACCAGTCAGAATGTTGTTTTTCTATACACATTTCTCTGCACACAATTCTTAGCATGATTTTAATATGTTGCTAATTTAGTTTTTTCTTTTCCTATTTTCCAAACATGCATTCTTGGCAGAACGAGGCTGATGATCTAGATTTGGAGTTGGGCGTGGGCCTGGATCTAGAGGACTTGGAAAATGTCTCGAACTCACCCAGCCCTCAGCACCGAAGGAAAACCAGCTCTGTGCTGAGTGACATCAATGGGATCCGAGTTGCTCGGCCCAACCTATGGCACACTGCGCTCAATAACAGCCAGGAGCTGGACAGCGGGGTGGGTCGCACCGATGAAAGTACGCGCTGTGAAGAGTCCTCCGAGCTGGCCGATGATGCCACCAGTGCATGCACAACCAATGCCACCAATACCCCCGGCAGTTTGCGCAAGTTTCGCGCTGCTCAGCATGGATGGGAATTTCACTACAGCAACGACTCGCTGCTGGGGCCAGATGGGGTGGGAGCGGCAGATCACGGGGCTCCTGAATCTCTAAGCTCGAGCAGAGCGCTGATGCCGGGGTTAACTGAAGAGGAATATGAACGGTACCGAGAGCTACTGGAGATACGCCGCCTTTACGAGAAGAACGGAAATGCACTTTTTCTTTTGGATGGAAGGAACCATGGTGGAGGTGATTTTGCAGGAGCAGGTGTCCCTGTAGACATG